>JAGPOW010000797.1:21511492-21535610 GCA_030014935.1 Caiman crocodilus | reverse complement strand
ATGCTTAGAAATCTTGTTTAGCGTGCTTGCTACCTTGCACCTTTATTGCTAGCAATAAAAACTTTTTTTCTTTCAAACTTCCAACTGGCATTCATATATTAGCTCATGCATACCGGGCAACGAATTCAGACTTGAGCTGAAGCATAACAACAAAAGGCACAGATAATCTTAATTCTAATATTTCTCATATGTCTTTGATTTTGCATTCTTCATAATGCTCTTAACACATTTTTAAATATAATTTTCTAGGATTTTGATAAAGCAAACTAAAACAAAAACAAACAAGATAAAGTGAAAAAATGTCAGAAGCTCCATTATATGGTGTCAAAAGGACACCCATATGATTGGCACATCCAGATTCACCACACAACCTGACACTTAAGCTAACAGATTATTCTTAGCATTAGGTTTCTGTCCCTTTTGGGCCAAACAAAGGGAACAGAATTCTGTGTCAGTCAGTTTCACAAACATTTTTTGCTCTTGGCAGAAGAACAGTGAATCTTTAGGACCTTGGGATTTATTCCAAGCCCTAGCAGAAAGGGATCTTTGGGAAACACAGACTCTTTTTCTCTTTCTCTGTAAATTTGACCTGTTCTCCTCTGGACCTGTCCCAGTCTTATATCATCTCTAGTCTGATATCATCTTCCCTACTCAGTGGTCTCATTGCTAGGCTCCCCCTAGTTACTTGTCCAAATTCATTATCCCTAGGCAGTCCCCTTACACAGCCAACTCCAGTCTTATGACTACCACAACGAACCCGAAACCTTACCCAGCCTGTCCTGTATTTTCCACATTATCAAGAGTTTCCCTCCCAACATCAACCTCAGTCCAAGTTTACTTTTCCCTTGTTCCTCCTTTCAAGGTACTCATCACACCCACTTCCTCCCTCAAAGTCCAGTTCTTGTCCCTCTGCATTTGAATCAGGCTGCTTCATTCTTTGTATTCCTTGGGCATCTGCAAATGAGTCACTGAGAGCACTGATGAAGCAGTCTGCCAGGTTTCAAATCCAGTGCCTGGGCCTGATCCACCTCAGAGTCATCCCGCCAGGCTTGGGCTAAAGCAGGGGTGACCAATCTGTGGTACATGTGCCAGAAGTGGCATGGAGAGCCTCTCTGTGTGGCACAGGGCAGATTGGGGAGGGGATTGGCAGCACAGTAACAAATAGGGCAAAAAACAAAATAAAAAACAGAGCAGCAGACTGGGCAAGAAGCAGAAAGCCAAGGATCAGGCAAAGGAAAGGTATCTGAGTGGCACTTAGGGAGGATGCAGGTCTAATTTGTGGCATACCTGCCAAAAAAGGTTGGCTCTCAGTGGGCCAAAGCAGTGGTTTTAACCTGTGGTATGCAGACCCTAGGGGTCCACAGACTATGTCTAAGGCGTCCACGAAAAATGACTATGATCAATCAAAAGTATACGAATACCCATATTTACAAATCAAAGGGGTCCACACCTCCATTTGAAATTTCCAAAGGCATCCACACCTCTATTTGAAATTTTTTAGAAGTATGCAAATGAAAAAAGGCTGAAAACCACTCTTCTAAAGCATACTTAGTATGGATAGAATTCTTGCAGAATTTAGCTGTGAACTTACTCTTTCAACTAAGCCTGTGTGAAGTGCCATTCTTAAAGGATTGCACCTGGCCAAACTTTGGCAGCTTCACAAAGAACAAGCCACACAGATTTTTTGGGGTGGAGTGGGACAGAGCAAAGAGGACAAAATAGGAATCAGAAGATTTAGGATTCAAATGTTTGAGGCCAACCTGGACAGAGGTGCATAAGTTTGCACACGATAGCGTATTGGAAACCAACTGCCAATTTAAAGCACTGAGTTTATTTATCCGCACAACAAGCTGTGGAGCTGTTGTGGCAGGTGCTAGCCCAGGCTCCCCAAGCTACTGGTAGAGCCTGTAGGGAGTGAGCTCAGCGGGACAGGCTGCTGTGGTGACGCATCATCACGGGTGCCAGGCTGGGGTGGGGGCTCGGACAGGCTATCCACACTGCGATAAAGAACACAGCTGTTGCCTGGGTCCCGGGGCATGAGGTTGCTGCATAAAGGGCATGGACTTGAGGGCACTCCCTAACTGATGATTGTGGTCAGTGATGGTGACACACTGTGCCCTCAAGGCCTTGACCTTTATGCTGCGCTGCCATCCTGAGCAGTTGTGCCCGTGCTCCCACAACTGGTTTGAAAGCTCCTTATGGTTGGGGAGACCAGTTCTCCTTGTGATGAGAACTCAAACTGAATTCCATCCTCTATGTGCAGTTATGCAGGAATCTATAAAAAAAGGAGGGTGCTTATCACTTCCATGTCCTAGGAAGTCTTTACATGGACTTTTTTGCTACTTTCTCACATTAATCCCAGCTAACTAAACTGCACACTCTCATAGATGATCTGTTTCACTGCCTTTTTTCCAAGTGGAGTTACCTTCATTTTACAAGGTACATCTCAATATATTTTCTGCATGTCTCTAAGCCTTTTTGGCCTTTCTGTTATTTTTCTGCCTTCTTTCTAATCTGCTTCATGTAGTAATTTGGAATTATCTGTGAATTTCAGAAACGTACCTTTTATTTTTATTTCCAAATCACAGATAAATGCTAGCACTGCCTACCAATATACAGCAACTGACACTTTGCACATGGCACTGCTTATAAATTAGAATAGTAACTCCCTGCCTATTCTGAAAACAGGTTATGCATGTTTGACATTATGCACTAATATAACTATCATGCAAAAAGTTAAAATACTTGCAGAAGTCTTTGCAAGATCAGCGATATCACCAATATGACACAGCAAAGGGTAGAAATGAATAAAAGGGACAGATCTTTGCTGGTTTTATGTGCAGGTTTTATGTGCAAGCTATTCTGAATGATCAAGTGCCTTGCTGAAATCCAAACATTAGATTTCTCATATTTTTCTCTCTGTTCTCCCCCTCAGATTGTAGCACTATATACTTCTCCCAGCACTATATATTGTTCTCCCAGCAACAGCAATCAAGTTTGTTTAGCAATCTAGTTCAACCTATCCATAAGTACAATTTATGAAGGAAAACATTTACAGATCAACATCACTGTTAAAAACAAAGGTCAGCACTGTAACAGGTTATGGTAACAAGTCCTTGCAACATCATCACTCAGAAACATCTTACAGCACACAGAACTTAAAAAAAATAAAATGGAGGCTTGATAAAACTAAAAGCAGCTGTTGATCTCAAAGGGAAAGATAAGATTCCAAGATTCTAATTTTTTTTTAACGAACAGGGAATATTTTAACAGTTCTGTTGTTGCTGATGTTAAAAAATTCTGATTTATCAAAAACAAAACTTTGCAATGGCATTTTTGTTAAGAAAGGTTTCCCAAGCGCAGGATGGAAATCTGGTCAAAACCAGTGGGACAAAGAATTAAAAATGGCAGCAGAGCAAGAGCATTATATTTCAGTCACTTGACACCTTAAAGAATCAGAAACCAGAAGGCAAATAAAAAGTAGCTGCCAGTCATTTCTTTAAACCCTCAAGCTTTCTAAGCCAGTGGTGCTCAACCTCTGAATGGTCCAAATCTAGTCTATGGGGCCCTGTCATCTGGCCCATGAGGCTCCTCACAGAACAGGAATTTGGCCGTGGTGGAGTGGTGACAGCCAGAGCTATTAACACTGCTACCGCTCCCCCACTGCCAAATTTCCAAACAATGAGGAGCGCCATGGGCCGGATTATATAGCCCTGGCCCTGCATTCTGGCACACAGGGTTGGATCTTGTACACTGGATCACACCTGTGGACCAACCTCCGTACACCGAATCCACACAGGATCTGGCCTCCAGATCAACTTCCTGTCATTCATCCAACCTACAAGGCAGAAGGTTAAGCAGTACTGGTATAGAGCTTTGCTGTGGGATTGCCTCTCACTTTCCCCTGCTTATTTCCATTTGTTTTCATCTGTAAGGAGTAACTACTGTGTAAATAACAAGCAGTCTCTGCTCTGCTTCACAAAAAAACTCCCTTGCCGACTTTTCACTTTTCCTTTTCTTCTCCCCGGTGCATGGTTCATTGCTGCTCCCCTTTGCTGCATGACCATTACCCAACTCCCCTTCCTCCAAGCTCTCTGTTTGCCAGTGGCAAACAACACATACATTCCTTTTCCAGGGGGAGACATTTATGGTACGAGAAAATTTCAGACCATGCAGATATATAGTGAGTATATAGTGCAGCTTAGGAGAATAATTGAAGCCAAAGAAAGAGAATCAGCACATGGTAGGTTTGTGTGTGCAGAACAAGCTGGAAAGGTGTGCAGCTCTGTAAGTATGCTGCCTAGTTACAAACATCAGCACAGAGGCAAAGCAGCATTCAGACAAACTTCGTGCTCCAAATCAGATTCATGCTACAGTAGCATTGTGTACTTAGCGTCTCAGGAGTGCCAGGTGCTGTGACGGTGCCCATCCATGTTAAATGCAATAAAAATTCTACAGCATTTGTTAATTTTTGCTGAATGTTTCCATGAAATTTATGATCTTTAAAACAATTTTTTCTTTATTTAAATTACCTCTGCCCAGGGTTGAGCATAGCCAGCTCCTGATCTGAAGCTAGTCACCTAGGAATGCCTGAACCTTTGCTAACTAAAGTAGTTTTGTAGAACACTCATTGCATTGTCATAAGTAGGATGTTCTACTGCACTCTAATTTTGCACAGAGCTACAAGCTGTTATCAATAAATCCTGACCTTTAGCAATAGAATCAAACCCAGGGAATCCTCCTCCTGCCCTTAATGTCTATCCATCAGCTGCAAAGGTCCTGGATCCCTCTTAGCTGACCTTGGGAGCCTGGCATTTAATGGATTCATAGGCCAGTTACAGACATTACACTTTTACCAGTGATCAGAAAATGGGCTATACCTGTAACAGAACAGAAGTTCAGCACACACAGACTGGTTTAAAAATGTTGGGACCCAGTTTAAGATTTGCCCTACCCCCACCAAAGGGTGAACGTGTGTTCTGTTCACTACCAATCTAAATATGCTACTTGCAAAAATCATGTTAACAGATTGATTCCACCTTGGGCTTTTTGAATGTCTGTGAAGCAAAGGCATTTTCAAGGTCATATCACTGCTTGTTTTCTGAGTCAGTAGAAGCATTGCTTAGCCTAGGGTGGGGAAAACAAGGAGCTTTCTCTTGCTCTGACAAAGCAAGGAACATCTCGGAGAGACACTGCTAGAAGCCATATCTGGCCAAACTAATGTGCACTCTCTATGGGAAACAAAACAGGAGGCTATAGCAGGGACCACTTCATTACATAAAATGATATGAGTGAGAGTTCTTTGCCTCGTCACCATGAAAATCCCACACCAAAACCCATTTATGAATACCCACATGTTCTGGAGGGTTGCGACATAAATCAACATGGTATGTTTCTGTTGGATTGCCAGTCATGCTTGCTTTGCTTTCCCTGATGCTCTGTATCAATGCCAGGTCAGACCAGGGGACAGTAGCACTGGCAGGCTGTGGAGGAAGTGGAAAGTGCTGATCAGAGCATTTCATACCGTAAGCGTGTGCCCATCCTGGGTACCCGGTTTTCTGGTAGCTCCCCCTGCCATGACTTGATCTAAACACAATTTGTGGTGGGGGGAGGAACAGTTGTTAGAAACCGGTACCCCGGTAAAGAAAACATGTAGGTCAGATCTTCACTGCTAGTGCTTTTTTTTTAACATCTGCTTGGCTCTTTCTCTGGGGACAACACTCCTCCTGTGTGATCACCGTGCAGGGGGTCTCACCGCCGGATAGTAGGGATCAAAGCAGGACTACTTGTTGACCTCTTACAGTGATCAGCTGCTAATTGCCTTGCTAGCGGCCAATTAACGCCGACACCGGGATTCACTGGCTGTGGCTCATGCCCGCTTGTGAAGCGCGGCTTCGTCACTACTTTTCTCTTTCTTTTACTTTCTTTCTTCTCTGCCTCCCTCTGGTGCAGGATCCAGGTTATAGTGGCTGCAAGGCAGGGTCAGGGCTCCTTCGCCCTCTTCCTCTCTGCCTCTTCCTTTACTCTTCTTCTCCCCCTGCCCTGCTCAGGGAATCCCCACGCTCTGAGACCTTGGAGCTGAGGGTGGGGGGCTTCCACGCCGCCACTCAGTTCATGACTTGCCACAGAGGCTGTTTTTTCATGGCAGAACGCGATCCGGGGAAGGGTGCCTCACTCCCCAAAATTCCCTCGTCATCCGGGTATGCATCCCCACCTCCTGGGTTCTCTCAGTCTCTGTCACCGTAGGAGTCCCTTCTCATTTGTCTCAACCAGCACACGCCTGAAGGCACCCTTAGGACGTTTCCTCCCCTTTGTATTGCACTTTCCTGGCTTCGTATTGGCTGCCTGGGTTTATTCATCAATTTCCTGGCTGTCTTCATTTCTGGCAGCTGCTCCCTCCTTTTAGTAACTGTATCGCTGCTGAGGCGCTGTTATACATACATTACATATGTTGACAAAAATGGAAAAGATTTGCAGTTTGAGTTCTGCAACACCCACCCACCTGTTCCTGAACAGAATGAAGAAGTTCCTTCCTTCCTTCTCTAGGTGTCCTCTTAAGGGGGAATCAGGTGGCCCACAACCCTGGAAGTTGCACTCTTTGTTCAAGCTACCTTGGACACAAAGAATGTTTTTTTCCTCACCTGAGTTTTGTTGTAACTAACATCAGGTGTAGATGGGTTTTATCTCTTTGGAAAGCCCAGCTCAATTTTCTTGTGGGTGCTAAGGAGATAATATGCATTTCCCAGGAATCCATAGGGGAAGTATAGATACATACTTTTTACTAGTGAACTGTAAACATACAACCCAGATACTTATGCAGTATCATACTGAGGCCTTATTTTCATTCTGTTTTTTCCAGCATAAGATCAGGCTCCTGTTACTTTATTGGTGAAGGAGCAGCAGAGAGAGAGCCTCAAGGCAGAGAAAGCTGTTTATTATGAGCTGCCAAGGAACAGGTACAGTTACCTAATGCAAGCACTTACCATAGAACTAGCTGTGTTGCAGTAGCACCATGGGCTAGAGCCTTGCATAGGAGACAAGTTAGGAGCACAGCAGAGTCCAACAATAATAAGTCACCCTGAGGCTGAGCCAGTAAGCAGAATCAGGAAATGCCTGTGGCAACTCAGGGAGGCAAGTGACCAGCAGGATATATAAACCCAGGCCCTTAGCCAAGAGTGGTAGTCTAGCCCTGGAGGCTGTTGAGGGAAGAGCTCCAGAGCAAGGGAAATACAGGAGCTCTGCTAAATGGCATTTGGGCTGGACTGAGGAAGGCAAAGAGAGTGCTGATGCCCCACAGGGGAATATTACCTGGGGTAAAGGGAAGCCTTGTTATGCAGGCAGGTAACCATTGTTTATATTTGGGCTCAGAGCATGCATCTGGACAAGTACATACGTGCATCTTGCAGCATCTCAGACCCCTTGGAGACACTGCAAGACATGTGTGGGAACAAAAAAATGTTCCCTGCGCTGAATATTTGCAGCGCGGGGGGCAAAATTAGAACTCTGGATATTCAGGGGTCAAAAGAAAAACTGCGCTGCGGAACATGGGGCATGGCACAGGCCAAGACCATGCCTGGCAGCAACCCAGGAGTCAGTCCTCCAGGAGAGATGCTCTGGTTTCTGGCCAGGGAATCTCTGTGGTGCTCCTGCTGCCCTCAGCACTGTCAAGGGTAAGTTAGGGACGTGGGGTGAGGGTGTTTATTAGTGCTGTGCAAAGTTTTGGATCGCAATTCAGATTTGGAGATGATTTGGATGATTCAGAGGCCAAATCTATGAATCCAAATCAAATTTCTAGAAGCTTTAGGCTTACTGAACCAATTGGGAGCTTCTGGAACAATTCAGGAAAGATTTGGTGTTTTGGAGATTTGGCCATAAGTATGAAGGGGAATCAATGAAATATCTATAACTTTGTTGTTTTTGGATGATTCAAATGAAACTTGTAGGAATGGTAGCCTCTGCTGCAGAAATGAAGCGTGCCACATTTCAAGGTGATAGCTGCAAAGGGTTCTGGGAAACTGCACCTCAGAATCCTGAGAGAGAAACTCATGTTGTGTGTGTGTGTGTTAAGCCACAGCGGGGATAAAACTGCAGGGATGGTAGCTCTTACTGAGACCACAAAGTCTTCCAAGTTTCAAGCAGATAGGTGTTGAGGTTTCTGGGAAACTGCACCTCAAGCTGCTGACAAGAAAAACTCATGACATGGGTGACTCTGTGTACATGTTCAGGTGCATCCTTCTTGATGCTAGGGACTCTGTACAACCCGGCAGTGTGCCCCCATGAGGTCTCCTCCTCCCCAACAGCCTCAGTCCAGTCGACCACTGTAAATGATGGCAGGTCAGAATAACTTAGCTTGCTCAACACCAGTAGCACCAGCAGCATCAAAGGTATCCAGACAGAACTGTCACAAAGCCTTTCTTTTTATAAAGCAATTGAAAAACCCCAATATAATTAGAAAAATATATCTTAGGAAGCTTTGGGGTTGAAAAACCCTTTGTCAAGCTGAGTAAATACGTGCAGTTGGTGTGTCTCTTGGTCTTGGATGGAAGGAATAGTAAAGCAGCCAGAGCCTGGCCTAGCACACAATGCAGGCAAGAAATCCAATCAGTGAAAATGGAAATGAAGGCATCAGGAGGTGAGAGACAGAATGGAGGATGGGGGGGGGAAGGGAGATGTAGCAGCACAGGTAAAAATGCAGAGGTACCTGGGGAGTCAGATGTCTGGCAGGTTTCAGTGTATCAGAATTCTACTGTGTATATTGAGTCCATGAGTTTGTGAGGGAGGAGGTCTCAAGGGGGCACACTGTCATGTTGTGCAGAGGTCCCAGCACCAAGAAGGATGCACCTGAACACACACACAGTCCCACAAGCACCCATGTAATTAGTTTTGCCTGCCCGCGGCCAAAGGTGCAGAGACCCAGAATCCCCCTGCACCTGTCTCCTTGACAGTTTGCAGGCTTTGTGGCTTCATCAGGGGTTCCCACTCCTGCAGTTTTCACCCCCCACCCCCGTGCCTTAACATGCACACAGCATCACCTATATCATGAGTTTTGCTTGTTAGCAGTTTGATGTGCAGTTTCCCAGAAACCCTTGAACCGATCTCCTTGAAACTTGGCAGGTTTTGTGGCCTCAGAAAGAGCTACCACCTCTGCAAGTTTCATTAGAATCAGCCAGGAAACAAAGTTATAGATATTTCATTGATTCCCCATTATACCCTATGACCGAATCTCTGAATCTCTCCAAAACAGCTCCAAACCTTTTCTGAACTGATTCAGAAAAGTGATTCAAATCTCTGAATCAAATTGGCTAAATCTGAATTGGCTGAATCTGAATCCAAATTGAATAGTTGGCTACTTGCACAGGCCCAGTGTTTATGGGTGTGGGTGGGCATGGATGTGTAAAAAGTGGCAGGGGATGTCAGGGGGTATGGGGAGTGGTAGGGTATTTAGTGGGGGTGTCAGGAGTGGAGAGGGTTATCAGTGGCTATCGGGAGTGGTAGGGGGAGATCAGGAGGTGTCAGGGGCTATGGGGAGTAGAGAGGGGATGTTGGGGAGTGTCAAGGGGTGTCAGGGACTCTGAGGAGTGGTGGGGGATGCTGGGGGTGTTGGGGGCTATAGGGAATGGCGTAGGGATTTTGGGGAGTGTCAGGAGTGGCAGAGAATGTTGGGGAATGGTGTGGAAGATGTCCCATATGTGGATGGGTTTCTGGAGGGGCAGCTAATGCATGGCCTTGGATGGGCTGGGCTGGCTGGTTCCATTCAGCATGTACAGAGCCCAGGTAACATACCACCATGTCACCACCCACTGTGCCTGAAGCAGAGCCACAGCCCGCCACAGCCCCACTTGGCTGCTTCCACTGGCACCACAGGGGCCAGATGGTGAGGCAGGCATGTGGCAGCCCCAACTCAAGTCCCTCCATAAAGAGCATGGTGGGACCAAACCCAGTCCAGCTCAGTATGGCTCACTAGCCAGGCTTTGCACCGGAGCGGGACATGTGGCACCAGGAGACACAGCTCCGGGAGGCATGGCTCCTGTGCAAACACATGCTAGTTGTGCAGCCTGGGGCCCAGGCCACACAGCTAGTGTGTGTTTGCACAGGAGCCATGCCTCCCAGAGCCACACATCTCGCTTCAGTGCAAAACCAGGCTAGCAAGCCATGCCAGGCCAGATCCCAACACATACCTCCAGCCCACAGGCACCACAGGTCAAGCAGTGCTGCTGCTGGAGACAGGACCCAGTATGGCATATAGAGAAAAGTGCACAAGTCAAGCCAGGTGCTGCCAGCACTGAGGTGGCTCTTGCTGCCAGGCCAGGCCAGTTCCACCATGGCAGGACCCAGCATGGCATGCAGAGACCATATCTCTCACCGAGCTGGGTTCTGCTGCTATGAAACAGGCCCAGCCTGATGGTGCAAGTGGCTCCAGTGCTGGCAGCACCTGGCTTGGCTCTGCATGCTGTCCCTGCACACCGCACTGGGTCTTTTCACCATGGACCTAGCCTGGCCTGGTGGTACAAGCTGCTCCAGTACTGGCAGCACCTGGCTCAGTGTGGCACATGGTCTCTGCAAGTGGTGCTTGCACTGGATGACACAATTGAGTGGCACCAGCCCCTGATGAGTGGCACAGGCAGCACCAGCAATGAGCTGCTTGGGGCCACACCACACAATGGGAGGGCAGCAGCAGTGGACTCTGAGCTCCCCACTCCTGCCGCTGCTACAGGGGGTAAGTTGTGGCCCTGCAGGGTGGCTGGGACCCTGTGGGGCAGGTGGCCCTGCAAGGCATCCAGGACCCTGGGGAGGGGTGCTGTGGCCCTGCAAGGTGATTGGGAACTTACAGGGAGGAGCTCAGGCCCTGTAGGGAGGGAAATCCATGTGCTGTGGGGGGGGCTGCATCCTGTGAGAGCTAGGGCACCACCCCCTCCTAAGAAGCACCCCAACAAGGTCCCCTGTGTGACAGCTGAAAAGTGTGTCTGTGTGA
This sequence comes from Caiman crocodilus, assembly GCA_030014935.1. Lineage (NCBI taxonomy): Eukaryota > Metazoa > Chordata > Crocodylia > Alligatoridae > Caiman > Caiman crocodilus. Next base: position 21,524,638 of record JAGPOW010000797.1, on the reverse strand, counting down.
TAAAGGTGCAAGCACCTTTTGGATCTGATGGCTCTATGACTGCTATTAGTCAGTCTGAGGACAGTTGAAGTAAAAGGAATCTGAGTGGTCGTTCATCATCAGAACCATTCAGAAGCTATAAATTAGCTGGAATATCTAGAAACCATTCAGAAAGAAGATACAGCTCTGTGAAAAGGATTAGTTAGATGTTGCCTGGATATGTGGGCCTGTGGACCTAGAGGAGCCCAAGGACTGCATTTCAGGGTCCTTTCCAGTACCCTTCATACAGCGCTGATCGGGGACACCTGACTTGAATTTTGTGGAAAGAGAAACTTGCTGTGTATGAGGCATCAGAGGGGACTGCCGATAAGTTGCCAACATGAATTGCTTTTGTCTGTCATTGTTTTGTTACTACACGTAGTTGTGTTTTTGTTAAGTCAATAAATCTTTCTTACCTTTCTACCCCTGACCACACTCTCAATCCCCGAACCCTCCGCAGGCAGCTGGGTCACCCTGATACCCACAGTCCCCCTGTAATTGCCCCACACCTACCCACACACCGACCCACATCCCTCCACACCCGTGCGCCTTCCCCCACACCCCTTCCCACCCTGCTTCTGCAAACGCCACATCACATGCCTATCATGGAAGAAGAAAACCAAAAGCACACATCAACACATATAGATATTTAGAATTTATTTTATTATGATGGATAGACATGCTGATGGGCTTCCAAATTCCTTTAACATTGTAAATATATCAATAAAACATTGCCCACCTGATGTTATATATAAAATCTGAGCCACCTGAGCTGGCTGGAGGACACCACCTTCTTTTTCCACCATCCATTGCTTCCACCATCGCTGCAACCCCTCCATCTCCAGAATCTCCTGATGAGGTTCTGATTGAATTTCACCCCCTGCCTTTTTGTTTTTGGTCACCTGATCCATGGCCCCAGTAAGTCCCAAAACCTTCTGGTCAACCTCCTTCTGGAGCTGGCCAAGTGGGCCTTGTACTTGTCCATAAAGGAGGCTTTGGTTGAGAAGGTGCCCAGAGACTGTAGTGCTGCTTTCCTTTCACTTGTCTGAGCATGTTTCTGGGCAGAGCACCAGTAAGCAGTGTCCACCAGCTGCTTGCATGCCTTTGAGGACCAGTGGGTGTGGTATGGGGGGCTTTGCTCAGTCTCCTCCTCCAGAGCACTTACTTTCATGTTTTGACCTTTTGATACCCACATCACTTCTATCCTGTTTTTCCCCCCATAGTTCCCCCCACAAAAATCAGTTGTTCTGTTCATCCATTAGCCCCCATGTAGTGGGGGCTACTAATTTACTGGGTGGGCCTCAAAGCCCACAGAAATTTTGAATGGAATGGAATACATGGCTCTGGTGCCATCTCGGCACCTGACTCGGTAGCCCTTCATGCCCAGGAGCTTCTGCAGCCTGGCCAATTGGTTTCTGGTACACTAGCCCCTTGTGCAGCAGCATCCCAAATCCATTTTTCAAAATACCCCCAAATCCATGTTTGTCCACAATTAGAACAAAAGATCACTCTGTGTGTGGGGGGGGTGGGGGGGTGTATGTACAGGTTGTCGAAGATGAAATGTCCAGGCACCGTGTATATCTGCTCAGGATGGATCATCCTGATAACATGGACCACAGGCACAGTGAGATAGCCTTCACTGCCACCTTGTAGTCCATACAGAAGAAGGACATGGGACACCAGTTCCTCAGGTCAGGGGGATCCTCCCTCTTCAGCAGGAGGGTCTGTACAGTCCTCCAGAATGAGGACAGGGGGAGCTTCCCACTTCCCTTGGATTCAGCCCAGACTGCGGCAAGGTCCATGCTGAGGACATATCAGAAGGCCTGGTAGAACTCCATGGTCAGCCCATTGATGCCCCACACCTTATTGCGAGGCATCATGTGGAGTGTGGCTGAAAACTCAGCAAGAGTGAGAGGAGCCTCCAACTGAGTCATCAACTCTGATCTGCATAAATCCCTCCCAAGGTTCTGATAGTGTTGGACAGATCCTGGGAGAAGAGCTCTTCATAGAAGGCCTGCATGCACCAATGAATCTCACCTGGATCTGTGAAAGGGGTGCCGTCACCCTCCAGAGCACAAGTGATCTACTTCTTGGCCCCCGACATCCTCTCCAGTGCATAGAAGAAGCAGGAGTTACAGTCTAACTCCCAAAGGAGCTGGACATATAAGCAGACAAATGCACTGCCGGTGAAGTCGTTGTCGAGAACACAAAGCTCTTCCCACCTCTCCTGACCCTCTTTGCAGAGGGATGGGTTGGTTGGGTCAGTGGTGAGGAGCCTCTCCAGCTACAGCACTTCCTGCTGGAGCTGGTCCTGAACTCTGCCAGGTGTGCCCCGAGTGCAGCTGCAGCAAAAAGAAATGAATGTACACCTTCCCCACATCCCACCATCTCTGAGCCAAGGGGAAAGTTGCCCATTGTTCCCACCAAGCCAGTCAAAACTCCCAGAAGGCCTCACTGAAACCCACACCCTCCAGCAGACTGGCATTGAAATGCCAGTAGGTCAACCCCAGATGCTCGGGTCCCAGTGTGGCCTGAGCCCAGACAAGGTGGTGATCTTTGAAAGGGGTCAGTTGGATGCCAGAAGAGTGGGCCTGAGCAAAGTGCAAAACAGGGATATAAACCCAGTCCAACTCAGAGTGGCATGCCTGCTCCTCCCCCACCCTCACAGAGGTGATGGCAGGGAGCCAGTATGGTGACGGGCATGCCAGACGTCCACCAGGGAATACTCCATCAGGATCTCCCTGATGATGCCCACAGCAGACTGGTTCCATTCATTGCCTGACTGGTCTCAAGTCTAGAGTGATGTTAAAGTTTCCACCAAGGACCTGGCACTTGCAAGGGTTGAGGGTGCTGAAGTAAGTGGCCACCTGACAGAAAAAATCTGCCAACCCCTGGTCCTTCACAGAGGTATACACATTCAGAAGGTTCAAGACCAAATCCTGCACCTGGACCCAGAGATGCAGCAGGCAGCTTGGCACTACGTCCTGGAGAACCTCTGGCTGCAGGTCTGGGGAGTACAACATGGCCACCCTGCAGGAGGTGGCCAGGAGGTGACTAAAAAAGACCCTACCAATTAGGTTCATTGGCTGGAGTTGTCAGGGTTTCCTGCAAGAATACCATGGGGTACCCCTGCTCATGAAGGAAGGAGAGCACCCATCTTCACAGACCCTTCCTGAGGGACATTGAGGGTCGCAATTTCAAATGACCTCATGGTTGGAGGGGTGAAGCGGATGGGTCAGTGGGGGCCTTGAACATCACAACACCCAGTGTGGGGCCTGCCACCTCACGCAGCACTCTCCCATAAGTATAAAGGGAGTCTATGAAACTGCAGGCCCTGGCCAGCAAAGTGAGGGGCTTCCTCCATTGGCACCTGTTTGGGATTGTGCAACAGCCCCAAAGCCTCATCCACTGGGATAACCCATTTAATCTTTCCCAGGGGTGAGTGTCAGTTACAGTCGGAAAAGCCCCTGGAAGCTAGGTCTCTCCTTCCCCCACTGTGGTGGTCTTGGGAGAGGGGGAGGTGTCCTCCATGTCAGAGGGCTCCAGCTGTGCCTGGAACTTCCTTTTGCCTTTGCGCCAAGAGGGGACCTGCACCTACTCAGGCATAGGGTGGCCTTCAGAGTGACGGCTCCAGTAGGAGAAGGTAAGGTTTGGAGGGGTGGGGCAGGTATAGCAGGAGCATGACTAGGGGCGGGGGGGATGCTTCCTCTTTTTCCTTGGTTCCTGCTTCCCTTCCAGGGACTCTGCCAAATTTGGTTGTGGGGCAGGATCCCTTGAGCTCACAGGGGAGGCTGGTAGTTGTGGCTGGGATGCCAAGGGGGCTTGAGGGGGGAGAGTCACTGGTGGTAGGGGCACCTCTCTTGGCAGTGGGACCCCCCAGATGCCTTCTGCACTCATGATGCAAGTGCCCTGGGGCAAGGCACCAGGAGCATCACAGGTCCCCTAGCATATGGAAAAGCCTTAGAAGGGCCCCCTGAAAAGCAATCATGAGGCAGCCCTCAGCCTCTAGTCACACCTCTGCTGCAAGCTGGATCATGACCTGATGATGGAATAAGCAAACATGGTGGAGGACAGGATCTCTGCACCCCAGTGAGAGGGCAATCACCAGTGAGATAACTCTCCCCAGAGTTTGTAGATGGGAAAACAGGACCCATTTGGGGATATAAGGTGGGACAGAGCTGAGGACCGCTCTGGTCCTCGGCTCTTCTAAGGGCTCAAAGGGGACATACTTGCCCTCTACCATGAGCCCTCTTTTCACTGCCTTTTGTGCAGCAGTCTCTGAAGCAAGGAAAAAGACCCCCCTTGCCATGAAAACAGGAGGTCACCACGATCTTGGGGGACTCCACTACCTGAGCCAGGGCCTGCACCCAGGTGCCAAAATGCAGGTTCTCCCACTTGGGCAGTTGGCAATTCTCCCCATGCCTGTGGGCAAGTGCCAGAAAGGGGGCCCCAGTGGTTCAGCTGGAAGGGCTGGTGGTGGAGGGTCCAGGCCCTGTGGCTATGGGTCACCCCACAGCTGCATGTGCATAGTTGCAGTTTTCCTGCTGGGGGCTGCATTGGTGAGGCCAGGGTTATGAGCAGGGATGGGCTGAGTGGTTGTGCTGTTTGGTGTGGTGTACCTGTCTATTTGTATCCTTCAAGTATTGTGGGCTCTGAGGCCCACCTAGCTAACTAATAGCCCCTACTTTGTGGGGCCAATGGGTGAAAGATACAACAGAATTCTTGGGACAAAAAAGGCAAAAAACAGGATAGGAGTGTTGTGTGGGTCAAAGGGTGAAAATGTGAAAATAAGTGCTCCTGAGGGGGTCACTGAACAGAGTCCCCAGGTCCTCAAAGGCATCCAAGGAGCAGGTGGATGCTGCCCACTGGTGCTCTACCTGGAGATGTGCATGGACAAGTGAGAGGAAAGCGACCTCACAATCTCCAGGCACCTTCCCAGCCAAAGCCTCCTTCCTGGTGAAATACAGGGCCCACTTAGCCAGGGCCACGAGAAGTTTGTCTAGGAGGTCCCGGGACTTGGTGGGGCCATGAATTGGGTGACCAAAACAAAAAGGTGGGGGATGAAATTCGACCACAACCTCAAGAGCAGGCTCTGGAGGTGTTGCAGCCTGGTGCAGTTGAGGGTCATGTGCACCAGGGTCTCCCTCTGCCTGCAAAAGAAGCAAGAGACGGGGTGTCTGTGAAGCTCATCACATACACACCCATGGCAATGGCTCCATGGAGGAGCCACCAGCTAAGGTCCCCAGTGGCTTGTAGGATGAGTGTGGAGTACAGATTCAGCCACTGGGGTGCCCCAATCATGCCGTTGCCGAGCAGGTCCCACCACTTGCTATCTGTGTGGGATGTGAGGATAGCATGATAAACAGTGCAGCAAACAAGCATGTAGAGGTGACAGTGATGGATGGTGGAAAAGCAGACCCGTCTGGTGTCCTCCAGCTGGCTCAGGTGGTGGAGTGGGGAGTACCATGAAGCCAGGCAGGCAACCAGCCCTACAACAAATTCCATTGGGCTGGAGGACACAGGGGGATAGGGACCATCACTGCACAGGACTTGATCAAGAAAGGCAAAGGTGTTGAGAGATAGGGCAGATTTCACCTCCTGGACCAGAGGGCAGGTTGTATGTGTCATGGGTGGACCATGCGCCAGGCCAGCGCAGAAGGGTCCACCCATTCCTGCCTGTCATAGTCCAGAAAGTCTCCAATATGGGTGACACCAGCCAAGATCAACCTCTGTCACAACCAAGGTGCCTCTCCTGTTGGCACCTCCAGCTGGGGGTTCCAGAGGAGGGCCTCGATGAGCAGGTTGGCACCATGGACAACTGTTGCTGGGAACCTGGAGGTGGAGACCAGCCTTCAGGCAAGGTGGAGGTTCTGGTACAAATCTGGCAGCCCTTGCAAGTCCGGCAGGAAAAAGCCCCACAGGCTGAGGAGCTGCCAGTCACATCAGAGCCCCCAGAAGTGGCAGAGAAAAGCGCACCCCATGCCATGTGGCTGCTGACACCATACAGCAGTTGCTGCAGGGCCTGAAGGTGGAATACAAAGACTTGGCTCTGCAGGCAAACCAGGCCCTGGCTGCCCTCCCACAAGGGACTTCTGCAGCGACCTAGTGCTGTCCCAGGCAGAACAAGTCCAGCCCCCATCTCTGGAGTCCTGCCAGAACCTCGGGGGGCACAGGGAGGGTGTGTAAGTGATGCCAGAGTATGGACAGGACCAACTGGTTCAGCACCAGCACTCTCCCACACAAGGAGAGACATCACAGGAGTTCTGCCCATGCCTGGACCTGCTCCACAACCCTTGCCTCCAGCTGGTGCCAGTTCTCTGGTGGGGAGGGGTCTGTGGGGGATAGGTAGGCCCCCAAGTAGAGCAGCAAGCCCACACCCAAGCAGATCCTGCAGAGCACAGATGGGAGTGAGCCCACCTGCCAGCCATCACCCACCACCAGCACAAAGTTCTTGACCCAGTTGATGCAGGCAGAGGAGGCCACCAAGTACAATGCCTGGCAGACCTATACCCACGCCAGGTCACCTGGGTCCTGGACCATAAGGAGTAAGTTGTCAGCATACACTGAAAGAACCAGCTGCACTGCTGGCTCCCAGAGCATTAACCCCACCAGCCACTTCTGCAGGAGAATGAGGAAGGGCTCCGGGGCTAAGGCATACAGCTGGTCTGACAGTGAGCAGCCTTGGCGCATCCCTCTCCTGAATGGGATGGGCTCTGTCAGGGTCCAGGTGAGCTCATCCAAACATTCTGCAGAGATGTACAGCACCTGGAGAGCCCACAAAAAGTGGGGCCTGAAGCCAAAAGCCCGCAGCATGCCTGTGAGTTAACCATGATCCACTCTGTCAAACAGAAACAGAGCCTTCTTCTGGTCCAGGGATAGAAGGGCAAAAGACAGGCCCTCCCAGCGCACTAGCTCCAGGAGGTCCTGAATCAGGCAAAGGCTGTCAAAGATAGAACATCCAGGCACTGTGTATGTCTGGTTGGGATGGATCACATCTGTCAGCATGGACCACAGGCACAGCAAGATGGCCTTCACTACCACCTTGTAGACCATGCAGAGGAGGGACATGGGACTCCAATTCCTTAGGTCATGGGGATCTCCCTTCTTCATCAGGACAGAGGGAGCTCCCCACTTCCCTCAGGTTCAGCCCATACTGCAGCAAGGTCCAGGCTGAGGAAGTCCCAGAAAGCCCAGTAGAACTCCAAGGTCAGCCCACTGATACCAAGAGCCTTGTTGCCAGGCATCAGGCAGAGGGCAGCTGAAAACTCAGCCAGAGTAAGAGGAGCTTCCAGGTGGTCCCAGTCAACCACACTGACCTGCAGGAGTCCCTGTCACAGGGTCTGACAGGCCTTGGCATCAGTCGGATCCAAGGAGAAGAGCGTTTCATAGAAGGCCCCCATGCATTGGCACATCTCACCTGGATCTGTGAGGGGGGTGATGTCCCCTGCCAGAAGGCAGGTGATATATTTCTTGGCCCCCCACCTCCTTTCCAGGGCATAGAAGAAGCAGGAACTGTGGTCCATCTCCCAAAGGAGCTGGACACATAAATAGACAAATGCACCCTGTACACGGTGAACATCCAGAGCTCGAAGATCTTCCCACCTCTCTCAACACTCTCCGCAGAGGAATGGGTTGGTTGGGTCAGTGGCCAGGTGCCTCTCCAGCTCTAACACTTACTGCTTGAGCTGCTCCCAGACTGCCTCCCTCTGCTGGATGTGCCCCAGTGTGTAGCCACGGCAAAAAAGCTGAATAAACAGCTTGCCCACATCCCACCATCTCTGAGCCAAGGGAAAAAAGCTGCCCAGTGCTCTGACCAGACCATCCAAAACTCCTGGAAAGCATCCCTGAAGCCCACATCCTTCAGCAGGCTGGCATTGAAATGCCAGTAGGCTGACCCCAGACACCCAGGCCCCAGTGTGGCCTAGGCCCAAACAAGGTAGTGATCACTGAAAGGGGTTGGCTGGATGCCAGAGGAGTGGGCCTGGGCAAAGCGTGACAAAGAGATATAAACGAAGTCTAACCAGAAGCGGCATGCCTACTTCTACCCCAGCCTCACGTAAGTGAAGACGGGTTCAGTGGGGTGACAGAAATGCCAGACATCAACAAGGGAGTAGTCCATTAGTAGATCTCTTTGATGACGCCCACAGCAGCCTGGTTCTGTTCCTTGCCTGAGAAGTCTCGCACATCTAGGGTAATCCTGAAGTCCTGCCAAGGACCTGGCACTTGCAAGGGTTGAGGGTGCTGCCTGGTGTAATAAATCCACCTACTCTGGGTTCTTCACAGAGGCGTACACGTTCAGAGCCAGCCCACACACTTGAACCCGGAGGTGCAGTAGGTGGCCCGGCAGCACCTCAACATCCTGGAGAACCTCCAGCTGCAGGCCCAGGGAGAGCAGGGTGACCACCCCAGATGAGGTAGCTTAGAGATGACTAAAATAGACCCTGCCTCCCCACTCCAACCACCAACTTGGTTCATCGGCTGGAGTCGTCAAGGTCTCCTGCAAGAATACCATGGGATACCCCCCATCCTGCAGGAAGGAGAGCACCCAACACCTCTGGAGACCCTTCCTGCAGCTGTGGACATTGAGGTCCACGATCTTAAATGACCTCATTGGTGAGAGAGTGGAGTAGAAGGTTCAGCAGGGATCTTATGCATCTCAATGCCCAGTGTGGGCCTGCCAGTTTGTGTAGCGCCCTCCCATACGTATAGAGGGCATCTATGAAACTGCAGGCCCACCTATAGATCCTGGTATTGCAGCTTTTGCGCCCCTTGCTACTATGAGGGCACTGGCAGGGGAAGGCAAGGATGCTGTCAAAGTCTCCCCAGTGATCCAAGGCTAGCTGTACTTTGCTGGCAGACCAACAGGTGTAGTCACAGTCAAGAAATGCAAGTAGCTCATCCCTAGGATCCTGTTCAGGACTATCTAGCAGCCTCAAAACATCTTCCATGGCGAATCACCCACTTGACCTTTCTCGGGATGGGGTGTTGGGCACAGCTGAGAAGGACCCTGAAGGCTGGGCCACTCCCTCCCCCTGTGTGATTGTCATTCCCTCCACATCAGAGGGCTCCAGCTGTGCCCAGGCCTTCCTCTTGCCTTTACACCAAGAGGGGACCTGCACCCACTCAGCCATGGAGTGGCCCTAAGGTTCCAGCAAGAGAAAGTGAGGGTTGGTGGGGTGAGGAAGCCACTATGGGTGGTTTTCCCGCTGGTTGCTGGTGCCCTCCCTGAGACTCCATTAAACTTGATTGGGGTACAGGGTCCCTTGAGCTCATGGGTGGGCTCATAGTTGTGGCTGGGGTACCAGGGGGGCCTGAGGGGGTGGGAAACTGGTTGTAGGAGCACCCCTTTTTCCAGTGGGACCTGCAGATGCCCTTCCCACCTGCCCCATGGGTCACTCAGGATGCGAGTGCCCCATGGCATGGCACCAGAAGCACCACAGGTCCCCCAGTGTATAGAAAATTCTAACAAGGGCCCCAGTGAGGAATTGTCAGGCACCCCTCAGCCTCCAGTTGTGCTCCTGCCACCAGCTGGATCATGAGCTGACAAAGGAAAGAGCACACGTGGAAGATGCCATGGTCTTGGCACCCCAGTGGGAAGGCCAGCACCAGGGAGATAACTCTCCTCAGGGTTTGGAACTGGAGAAGCAGGACTCAATTGGCTATATAGGGAGGGATGGAGCTGAGGACAACCCTGGTCCCCAGCTCTTCTAGAGGATCGAGAGGGATGTAATCGCCGTCTGCCACAAGCCCCCTCTCCACTGCCTTTTATGCAGCAGCCTCAGAGGCAAGGAAAAAGACCCCCTTGCCATGAAATCAGAAGGTCACCATGATCCTGGGTGCCCCAACTACTCAATCCAGGGCCTGCACCCAGGTCTTGAAGTGCAGGCTCTCTTGCTTGGACAGTTGGCACTTCACCCCATGCCTACAGTTGCAAGCTTCTCCACCCCTGGAGGTTGGTTGGTCTCTGCCTCTGGGGTGGAAGCTGCAGGGGCATACATCCCCTCAGCAGGTTGGCTGGAATCCACATCCATAGTGGGGGCTGCAAAAAGTTCTGTGGAGGTATCTGCTCCCTCACAAGGAGGTTCCTGCCCTACTATTGTTTCACATGAGGACAGGGAAGACAATAAAGAAAAACAAAATATCCTATGGGACTGGTGAATCTAGTAGGGGCAGGCTGGGATGTGAGGCAGAAGGGGGATAGGAAGGGAGTTGAAGCTCACTGAGCCACAGCTCCACAGGAAAAAAGCCAGAAGGCCTATACTTTGAGAACATGTGGGGGGAGGCCGAGAACACAAAAGACAAAACAAAGACTGGGGAAACTCGAGCTGGCTTACCCAGCCACACAACAAACACCAGGTCATTGGGAGTGGACCACAGGACTTACCACACAAGGGCAAAAAACCAAACAAACAGGGAAGACTGCTGAGGCAGACATAAAAGATGGAGAGTGGAGAGGCTTTGTTTGTGGAAGATCTGTCCAGAAACCCCTCAGGCCTCCAGCCAGTCACTCCACAGCAGAACACTAAGCAGGAAGACAAATCAGGATCAGCTGCAGTGAGGTAGCTGTGGGGGAGGGCAGGAACAGTCAGTCAATTAGGAAGTGATCCAGTGCAGGTGTGTTGTTAGATGGTACAGCAGGAAATTTCCTTCTTTCCTGAGAGAGGGCAGCAGCAGCACCACTAGCACTGCAGTTCAGCTGCTCAGGGTGTGCTTCTGGTGAAAGTGGAAGTATAGGTTCTGGGTAACAAGGGAGCTGAGGCAGTCAAGGTTCCTTTAGGCTCTGGCAGTGGGAGCAACAGCTGCTGCTCAAGACAGGAAGGGGTGCAACCAACTTACTCCAAAAGCTTTGAGACTAAGCCAGCAGTTAATAGTAGCCAGAGGCAGGAAAGGATCTAGCCATTTTCTCCACAGAAGCTCCTGACACCAAGATTGCAGCCACAACAACAACCACCTCCTGCCTAAGATAGGAAGGGGCATGGCTAACTTCCTCCCAGAGGCTCCTAAGAGTGAGTAGCCTTGAGCTGCCTGATAGAACAAGTTTTTACATTGCTGGGGCCAAGGCAGGTGCTGGCTTCAGGCTCTAGCTCCCCCTGGCTGCAGATCCAAGAGGAGCCAGGTAGGGTTATTTGCCCTAAGTAGCACAATTTATCCCACATCAAAGTAAATGTCTGGGCATGTGTACTGAGGTAAAATGCCCTGGCTCAAATTTGTACCACTTCTATTTGAGCTGCTGCAAGTGCACATGCCTGCATGTGTAGATGTGCCCAGAGGGGTTTTTGTTTGTGTTTGCCAGAAAGCTTATTCTTTGGTTACAGTGTCAACCAGTGGTTTGGGAGTGGCTGAAAAGGGAGTGAGCAGAGGCCATGGCAGGGGTGGCTGAGGGGGTTAACTGACAGCAGAGGCACCTGAGTGGCACCGGTATTTAGAGCCCTGCTAGGAGCCTTAATTCAGGACTTAGGGCTGAGGGAGAGTGAATCTGAGAGGGAAAGAAGGGAAGCTGAAGCATAGCTTGAGCAACAGCTGGGCCAGAGCCAGGGGTCCCAGTGTCCAGCTGGGCCGAGCCAGGGCTAGGGTGTCCTGTGCATAAAAAGGATAGAGACAAGGTACAGGGGGGTGAGGAGCCTAAGCAGTTTCAGCAAATGTATTGCCCAAGACAGGGCAAAGACAAAACCAGATTAGGCTGTCAAAGACTGGAACCTAGAAGCTAGGTCAGGCACAGTGTCTGGGCTAAAAGAACCAGCAAGAGAAAAGGGGTTGAGGCTGAGAAAGCTGAGGCCCCAACAAGGGTATAAAGGACTAAGCTGGGATGCTTTTGGATTGGGGCTAAGTCATTAATTGGTAACACCTGTAAGGCATGAGCACAGCTGTAGGGGAGGTTAGAGGCAGTGATTAGTCTTTAAGGCTACAGGCACTCTGGAGAACTAGCTGGCATCTAAAGGACTTGGAGCTCACTCTAGGACCCATTAGGCAGCCTTCCTTCCAGTGGCAGACCTACATTTTTGGGACCCTGAAGCTTGAACTGTTATGTGGGCCCCTTCACAACCAGCAATGAGGTCTGGGTAACCACTGTTATCTTCTTCAATGGGGTTGTTCCAAGATAGATCACCACAAATTTTTTAAAAATTTAACCACTACATCTCAGATTTTGATTAAAATTGCTGTACTGGATTATCTCAAATGTCAAGTCACTGGTGTGAATAATAATTTCCTATGCCTTATAGTTTTTGAGTTATGTGGGGATGAAAATTAGGGAAATGTTATATACATGCATAATGCATCATAGCCTGCATGATAAAATAAAAATTAAAAGGTTATTAAAGTAACTATTATTTTGTATTGAATTACAATATATTATTATTATTTTTTAAAAACCCTTCTCATACAATAGACCCAAAATTTTTAAGCAATGTGAACTAAAGTCACTTCTGGGGCCCCTCTGGGATTAGGGGCCCTGAAGCTTAAGCTTTGTTAGTTTCATAGTAGATATATGCCCCTGCTCCCTTCCAGTCAAACAATTACATCAAGGCATGGCAGATGAGTGAGAAGGGGAGGGCACCTGAGAGCTAGAGCAAGGTAAGGGCTGCGTGGCCAGCAGGGGGCATTCCAGTCATCCAGTCACCTGCGGAGCCTCAGCATGGTTAAACCCTTGTGTTCAGCATACTTACTCCAGTTTCATTCTGGTGTAAGGCAAGAAGAATCAGTGTTTGCATTACTAAAGGAAACCAGAGAAGCATTTCATGTGTGTCATAATTTCTCACATTTAATTTACACCTTTTTTCTCTGAAATAAGCTGGTGAAAATTGGGGTGTGCATCATACATGAGAGCAGCAGATCTCCACAAGTCTGAAAATCTGGTGGCAATGTAATCACATTAATTGCTTTGGCTCTGAGAGACATGTAACCATTCAGCTTCATCTCCTGAAGGAAATTCATTTACTCTTTGCTAGACAAAGTTGAATAATGGAGAGACATTTTCACCCCTTTCAAAATGTCTGTAGTGGTTCTGTCTTAGAGGGTTTGTTTTCCTGTTTTGGCAACATTTTCAAAATTTGTAATCAAAATTTGAATTGAAAGTGTTATTCAAATTCTTTTTTATTCAAACTGTGAGTTTATATGCTGCCAAAGCCC
>JAGPOW010000797.1:21475095-21511392 GCA_030014935.1 Caiman crocodilus | reverse complement strand
GCCCCTCTGGGTCATGTGACCTCACCTGTCTGCCACAGGTGTTCTCTTTTCGGCTGGCTGGCAGGCTGATCTCTAGAGTGGCTTGCAGCTGCTGGCCTAAGAGCTATAGCCCTGCTCTCTGGTACTACTGCAGGACAACTAGCTCTGTAGTAAGCACTCTGCTATCCCAAGCAGCCTTTCCCCTACTGGGAAAGCATTACCAACATAAATATCAGGCAGCTTGTTCTTCTGCTACTTTTAGCTGGTAGACTATCCTACCTGGAGCTTTCCCTGCTGCAGGTGTTCCCTTAAAGTAACAGGGATCCTCTGGCTCCCTTTTACATGGACCTTCAGCATCATGGATGAGGGATAGCCAGAGAAGGTATTGGAAGAAAAAAAAGGCCCAGATACTCAGGATGATGGAAGCTGGAAACTTATCAGCCCTGGCAGCAAACAGAGAACCAAGTACAATGCCTTGATATTGGATGAGAAGGAGACTGTTCCATTTGTGGAAGATCCCAAGCTATGCATCTCAAAGGCTGAAAGAATCAAGACCACTGCCACCAAGAGGACATGGTGTTTGGCAACTCCATTCTACAGGGGACAGAGGCATCCATCTGCAGGCTTGACCTTCTGACTTGGGAAGTCTTCTGCCTGCCAGTGGTCTGAATCTAAGACATTATGAAAAGATTACTGAGACCTATCTAAACCTCTGAATACTATCCCAGGCTGTTCATCCATGTGGGTATTAATAATATTGCCAGGGTGACCCTGAGTTGATCAAGAGTGACTACAGGCCTGGGTGCAAGAGTGAAGGGTACAGGGACTCAGGTTGTGTACTCCTAGTTTTTAGGTCAAGGGTAAAAGCCCAAACAGGAGCAGATTCATTGTGGAGAACAACACATGGCTGTGTGGATGGTTGTCACAAGCAGTGCTTTGGCTTCTTTGACTATGGTGTGGTGTTCCAAGAAGAAAAACTACTGGGGCAAAATTGGGTCCACCTGACAAAGAGGGGAAAGAGTTAGGTTAGTGATTGACAGGCTCACTAACCTAGTAAGAAGGGCTTTAAACTAGGTCCAGCAGGGTAAGGAGACAAAAGTCCAGAAGTAAATAAAAAGTCAAGTGATCTGGATAAAAAGCAAGCAAGCAGTGGCAATAAGGAAAGCCTTAACAATAATCTCCAAGAGAAATTAGGAAAATTAATTAGTTACCTAAAATGTTAATATACAGTTGCAAGAACCATGGGAAATAAGCAGAAAGAATTTATGTCATTGGGATAATGGAGACTTGGGACATTACTATCATGTGCTATCATGGGTGGGTATAACTTGTTCAGGAAGGACAAACAGGGGAAAAGGAGATGGCATTGTTCTCTATATAAAAGATGTAGTCCTTGTTCTGAAGAATGGTATAAAATAGGGAGCAGGCCTGTTGAAAACCTCTGGATTAAGGTCAGTGGGGAGAACAGTTAGGGTGATGTCAGCCCTGGAGTAGCTCCTTGCCCAGCTGAGGGGTCAGTCTCCATGGAAACCTTGGCCTCATGCTGTCATGGCCCTGCCACTGCTGGAGTTGCCATGGAAACCAGCCACCACAATGTGGACCAGGGCGGCTAGGAAATAGTTTGCCACAAGTCCAATCCAGCTCATGGGCCTGACTTTGCCCACCCCTAGGCTAGGATCTGAAATGACCTGGATAAACTGAAAGAATAGTTTGAAATTAATCTGATGAAATTAAAAAAGAACAAGTGCAAAATCCTATACTTAAAGCAGAATAATTGCATGCAAAAATACAGATTGTGTAATGATTAGCTAGGCTGCAGTACTGCAAAGGATAATGTGGAATTTACAGAAGATCATGGGGTGAATATTAGCTAACAGTATGCTTTTGTTAGAAAAAAGGCCAACAGTATAGCAGGATGTATTAACAGGAGTGTGACCTGCAAATCAAGACAAGTTATTTTTCTGCTCCATTCAGCACTGGTGAGGCCTCACCTGGAGTACTGTGTCTAGCTTGGGACACTACGCTTCAAGAAACATGGATGAATTAAAAAAGTGCAGCAAAGAGGCACAAAAATTAGTATAGGCCTGGAGAGCATAAGTTATGAAAAAAGGTTAAAAGAACCAGGATTATTTAGTCTGGAGAAGAGAAGACCAAGGGAGGGATTTGATAACAGTTTTCAAACTGTTAGGGCAATTATAAATAAAGAAGATGGAGATAGCCACAGAGAAAAGGCTATAAGGAACAGGACTAGGAACATTGATCTCAAATTGCAGAAGCATAAATTTTAATTGGAGATTAGGAAGAACTTTCTCACTAAGAGGCTGGTTAAACATTGGAACAAGCTGTCCAAGAGGTTGTGAAATCTCTATCCTTGAAAGTTTTAAAGAGCAGGTTAGATAAACACTTACCTGGGATGGTTTACAGGAGACTTTATGTGTTCTGCTGAGAAACTGTATGTGGTTTCAGGGCATAGGCTCTCATTGCTTTTAAACATAAGTAGGGTATTGTTTCTCCCTGGATAATCCAGGAAGGCTCATTTCCAACTTTTTATCTGTAAATCATAATTGGCTTAAAATGGACTTTTTGTTGAAACACATTAAAATCAAAGAGGTGTTCTATAAAAGCACTGTCAGCCTGGGTGTTTGTCAGCCTGCAGGAAATGTGGAAATAATGAGTTTTTGTCATCCATCACACAAAAGAATCGCAGCAACCCAAGGGGCACTGGAAGGAATTGGCAAGAAAAATTAACTTTTCCACTCAGTAGCCTACTCAGGCTACAAAAAATAACCCTAATGAAAGATCAAAGTGAATGCTGCTATGTGTGTCACACCAGGTCAGGCAGCGGGAGCCAAAGGAGGGTTTGGAGCCTGTCTCAGCTCTTTGCCTTTTTCT
This sequence comes from Caiman crocodilus, assembly GCA_030014935.1. Classification (NCBI taxonomy): domain Eukaryota; kingdom Metazoa; phylum Chordata; order Crocodylia; family Alligatoridae; genus Caiman; species Caiman crocodilus. The sequence goes on along the minus strand of JAGPOW010000797.1, from coordinate 21,508,521 downwards.
CATATGTAAATGCGAGGGTGGAAAAGGAACATTTTGGCCATCCCTAGACCTCAAATGTATCATGCCTGACTATGGCACCTTCAGGCACACTGTGTTGCTCCACACGCCCTTGTTTCCTGAGCAGGAGCAAGTAACAAAATCTGCATGGAATGGGGGGAAGCCATTTAGCCTTGCTGTGTGACCATGAGCTAAAATGATACAACCATATTGCTTTCAGTTGTGGAGCTAGAGGAAAGAGCAACATTGCATGTTTGAGAACATTGCAGTTGGCCATGGTAAGTCGATGGTCTCAACATGCCTTCCTGTAGGTTTTACATTCTTTCTTTAATTTCATTGCAGCAAAAGATACTGACTGGCAGCCCTAGCATGAAGGAAAAGGGATAATCTCAGAGGTACAGGGCTGCAATGGGAATCAACAGGTCTAGATTTACCAGCCTCTGCTACATATTCCTTTTGTGACCTTGGGCAAGTCACTTAAGGGTAGATCCACAAAGACTTTGATGCTGCAGCATCCAGTGTTCTACTGCCCTCTCAGATGTCCCTATATTCAGTAGGATCTCAGAAAAAATTGGGCTTCTCAAAATGAGATCCATGAAAGGCAGCAAACTGAACAGGGAACTGCCTAAACTAGCCAGGAGTCAATGAGGAGAAAAATGGGCATTAAGCCCCATGCTCATCAGGGGAAAAGATATCTAATTCTGTTTAAGATTCATACCTGTTAAATGCTGGCATTAGGCACCTAATTAGACACAACAGTGATGATCTACTATGCATCTCTAGCCTGTAGCCCACTGGTTACAGTTCTCACTGAAACAGGTCCAAAATTTGCTTTTACCCAACACCCCCAGTAGTTCTAATAAAGTGGAACAGATCTATCAGGAGTTACTGAAAAAAGCATGTCCCACAATTCTGTATGGCAGGGGTGTCAGAGATATGGCCCATAGGTGGGATCTGGCCTGTGGAACCACATCATCTGGCCCCCAATGCTGACTCCAGGACCAACCCCCACCCTCACTCATGCTGGATCCAGCACCCATGGAACCTGCTCCAACCAGTCCAGGATTGCAGGGCACGCAGTGCCTGCTTTCATTGCTCAGGGGGTGTTGAGCTGCATGCAGTTCCTGCTTCATTCCTTGCTGGGCACCTCAGGAGGTGGGAGGCAGAATAATCAGAGCATCCATCTGCGGTGTAGCCATGAGCCCTTCAGCTCTTCCCTGTAGAAGCAAAGGGAGGTCTGCTATTGTGCACCCCCAGCTTTAGCCTAAGCCACTGTAGACATGTGTCTGCATTTCTGAGATATCTGTCTGGGTTTCAAACTGATTTAGCCTAGCCAGGTTTGACTAACTTGAAAAGATTGAATCAATTCAGACTAAGGATTTTTGAATGTCTGCCCCTAGACCTGAAGGCCAGTGATGTAAACTATGGGTACAAGTCATAATGTCTCACCTTGTGAACTCTCAGTATAAGAATCAGGAGAATCTAGCAACTCCAATGGCACAGGTAACTCCACAAGAGTTGCTGGTGGTAGGGAAGGAATATAAGGCTTGGCCTCTTCCTGAGCCAAGAGGTATTGGTTCTGGATTGCCCCATTCTACATAAAGCTGAGAGGATATAAGCCACTTGTCTGAGCCACATAAGTAGTCGCAGACAAAAAAAAAAGAAGTAAACTTGGGCCTCTTTGTCCTGAGTGAAAGAAATAGAGCTGGGGCTTTTTGTCCATCTTTTCCCTTATGTTCACACATCCGTCCAGGATTGGTAAAAAACATCGCAATTCTGTCTTTATGCTATAGGACAGTGAAGGAAGCCATGAAGCAGGGCAGAGCTGGGAGAAGAACCAAAGCCGCTATCTTATTCTACACTAGGTCACTATGGTCCAAATTATGATCCATATCTAAGCCTCTCTTGCAGCTAGCACAACAATTACACATACTGCCTCAGACTGTTAACCAGATCTCCCCCAGGGAGATACTTAAGTTTTTCATACGACTTTAGGAGCAAAAGCTATCATCACAGTTTTAATTCCAAATTCCCCAACCAGACAAATGCCCTGCTGAAAAGTGAGTGCATCTCCAGGATGTCTCCCTCAAACTTGTATCTGGGGCATGATGTCATGATGTGCTCCATAATGTGCTCCAGGGTTTCCACAGTTGCAGACAGGTGAGGTTTTTAGGCACCACTCATACGTCAGGTGGCCATGCCTGCTATGTTCTGCACATATCCTATTAAGGATGCTCTGTGGAAGATTGAAGCCGGGTTCTTGCATTGTTGGGTCAGAAATGCAAAAACCAGGCTTCAGCCTTCTACTTAAGTGTAATATGATGATGGGCCATGTTCACTGATGTTATTTACCCAGGAAAACACATAGCTGTTTCCTGTTCTCCAATGGTTGGCCTCACATACAAGGATTTAACTCACTATGGGGTTGTTAGCAAGGAAGAGGAATCACCCACCTTTTAGCTCAACAGTTAGGACAGGGTGGAAGAAACAGGTTCTAGGCCAACCTCAGACAGAGGGAGTTTGAACCTATCCCTCCCACTTACCAGGAAATTGACCTAACTACCAATCCATGGGCTAAGTACAGCCATGGGCTCTCCCTACCCTCTTGATTGAAACTAAGCTTCTGGGGGACTTGTACATGTGATGGGCATTTAGTTTTCTATGCCCCTGTAACAGGGAACCCTAGCCCTATTACCAGAAGGCAGATAGGTCTCTTTAAGACCAAAACTTTCCAGGCACAGCCTACTGGCCGGGTGGGGGTCAAAAGCTGAGCCTAGACAGCTAGTCAGGTGACAGGAAGGGGGCAGGCCAGAACTATAAAAGCCCTGGGCTGAGCAGCAGTAAGGGGGTAGTGGTCAAAGGGGAAAGAGGGGGTGTGCGTGCGTCCGTGCGCGCGCGCTCTCTCCAGAGAGGTTTGGCTGCTGGCCTGACTGCTGTGAGGAGGGAACTGCTGCTGATCCTTGGAGAAGTGGTGGTAGTGCCACAGGGAGGAATGTCACAGTCAATGGAGAAGCAGAAGCACCTAACCCACAAAAAAAATGTAAGATGGCATGCTGCCTCCTTTAAGTTCTATTTTCTTTTGTGGTTTGAACCCACTAACTAACTATATATATATGTATATATTGTTTTGTTGATTGATACTGGTGGCTTGTGGAAGAGCCTGTAGGACCTTAATAGTGCCTTGGGGTGCAGTCATAAAAGGTCAAGGGGGCCTAGTGCACTGGGAGGTGTAGTCATATAGAGTTTTTTTGGGCTGGGTCAGTGTGGTTTTGGGGGCCGCTGCCTGAGCTTGGACTTGTGCCCCCCAGGCTGTGGTGCCAGTGGGTGGGCCTCTGGTCCAGAGAACCTGGGCTTTCTAGTGGAGGCACAAGGAGGGCCACAAGCCCAAGATCAAGGAGCTTGGGCCTTGGAGTCAAACCCTATCAGGTGGGTTTAGACTAGTAGGCCTAGCTAGAGAAAGAAAAGGGGGCAAGACCTGTGGTGACTGAGAACCCGCAACATAGAAATACAACAGGCAGACTTCTGCTTATAAGAACATCTCTATAATATTTCCTGCAAGACATGGCAGATGAGTAAAAGTGGGCCACAAGAAGCATTAAGGTACTTCAAGGGCACTGTTCATAGGCCACAGATAGCAAGCAAAAAAATGCCTTTGGGGAGAGTGACCTGTTACATTGGTGCATTAACCAGGAAAATTCCTACGGTGCTGTATACCCTGAGACGATGGTTTGCCCAAATGAAAGAAAGAACCCTTGGGTCCAAAGAAAAGGCAGAAAAACCAGTGCATATCCAAGCCTTGGATTTAGGGGCACGACAATGGATATTGAGACTCCTGTGTCAAGTAGTCCAAGGTCTGCAGGAACAAATAGAAAGACAACAGACGTTGTTAGGAAAGATGGTGAGAGGCATACAAACAAGATGAGCACCACCCCAGGAGGGCATTTGTGGTTATGGTGCCAGTTTAACCCTGAGCCAGGAGAGGAATGACCCACACTAATAGTGGATGTGAGGTTTGAGGGACAGAAAATATGTGCCATGTTGAATTCAGGCTCATTGCACACAATAGTGCAGAGAGATGTGTTCTCAGGAAGAGAGGGAAGTAGCAGTTCAGATAATTATTCAATGCTTGTGCAGGGAAACCCAGAGGCAAGACAGAATGTGGGTTAGTCTACAAGTGGGTGAGAAAATGTGTGGGATGCTAGTCAGAGTAGCTGAGCACTTACCCTATCCAATGATGCTGGAATGTGACTGGCTGGAGCTACTGACAGTCATAGCCCATGAGAGGAGGAAAGAAGTGGCAACATATGGTTTGAGAGGGGTGAGAAACTAGAGGTGCCCCACAGTGCTACCCCATTTGGGCTAGGGGGGAAAGCCTCTGATGAGAAGGCAGAGGCAGGAGAAGGCCCCAGCTGGAGGCTACTGGAAGTAGGAAAAAGAGGATGTATGATCTGAGGCAGTACTTGAGGATGATCTTATGGCTGAGGTATTTGCCAGTCAGTGAAACTGAACAACCTACATCAGATGAAGTAGAAGAGGAGGTGGATATTGCACACTTGTGGGAAGATGAGCATTTCTGATTGGAACAGAGCCAAGAGGAAGGGTTTTGGTATCCATTTCAGGAACATCTAGCCTAGTGAAATGGAGAGGTGCTACGACCCAAGCTGATGAAGACAACTCTGCAATTCAAGGTGAGGAACGATCTTCTATATGGAGTCAGGCATGGAAAACATGGAAGTGGAGTAGTACAGTTGCTGGTACCTCAGCGATACTGAAGCGCCCTACTGCAAGTAACTCATGAACTCCCTATGGGTGGACATTTGGGGTGAGACGAGACAAGAGCTCACCTTCAGGAAAGGTTTTTATGGCCGGGGTTAATACGGGAAGTAGCAAGTACTGTGCATCTTGTCCCACGTGCCAAAAAGTAAACCCTACCATCCTCCAAGAACTTCATTAGTACCACTGCCCTTGGTGGAAGTCCCCTTTGAGTGGGTGGCAGTGGATATTATGGGGCCACTGCCATGAAGTAGTACTGGACACTAATTTATTTTGGTCCTCTTGGACTATGCAATGAGGTGTCTGGAGGCTGTGCCTATGTGGGCGGTGTCCACCTCAAAGGTGGTGGGGGAGTTATTGAAATTATTCTTCCAAGTGGGACTCCCTAAAGAACTGCTGATTGATCAAGAAATGAACTTTACATATTGTGTGTTTGAAGGAGTAAGTAAAGGAGTAAGTAAAACACTGGGAATTAAACATGTAAAGGCTGCAGTATACCATCCCCAAACTGACAGGCTAGTGGAACACTTTAACAGGACTTTGAAACAGATTTTGAAGTTTGTGGTAGAGAGCCCCCAGAAGCAGGATCAAACGTTACTGCCCTTTTTATTTGCAGTAAGAGAGGCACCCCATGCCTCAACAGGGTTTTCCCCTTTTGAACTATTACACAGGTGGCAACCAAGAGAAATCCTTGATTTGATTAAGGAAAGTTGGGAAAAGCAACAAGGTAAAGACCAGAACCTGGTTTACATGATACAACTGAGAGAACATCTGGAGGTGACATGGAGAGAGGCTTCAAGAAATTGTAGGGAGGCCAAAGAGTGACAAACAACCTATTATAATCAAGGGGCTCAAGGAAAGGAAGTTTGAATTGGAAGACCTTGTATTGGCTCTCTCTTACCAGATGAGAAGAGTAAGTTACTAGCATGATGGCAGAGCCCTTATGAAATAATACGCCAAGTATGGCCTGTAGATTATGAAGTACATTGGCCAGACAGGCAAAAGAAAAAACAAGTATATCACATTAACATGCAGAAGCCATTACAAGAACATGAGTGCCTATATTTGGCCCTTCAACCAGGGGAACTGGGACCCTCCCTGAGGGAGAGGGATGGGAGAAGTGAAGTGGAAGTGGGTCCATGACTATCTGAAGAGCAGAGGTGACAGGCAATGGAACTAGTGAGAAAGTATAGAGACATGTTCCAAGAGGTCCCCGGGGAAGCTCAGGGCATGATGCATTGAATAAGGACCCCCTCCAGGCCAGGTGATCTGTGAAAACTGGAGGCAGATCCCACAACAAGTTCAGGAGAAGATATAAAAGTGGAGCTTGAGATGATGCTAGAAAAAGGCATAATACAAGACTCCCAAAGTGACTGGTGCAGCCCTATTGTGGCAGTGCCAAAGCCAGATGGAAAAACTAGACTTTGTATTGACTTCTGAAAAGTAAATGTGGTGGCTAAGTTTGATGCCTATCTGATGCTGAGGGTGGACGAAATAGTGGAGAACATCAGACAAGTCATCTATATCTCCACTTTGGACCTAATGAAAGGCTATTGGCAGGTCCCCTTAGCACCTAAGGAACAAGAAAAGACAGCCTTTGCCACACCATGGGGCCTATTCCATTTCCAACATATGCCATTAGGATTACATAGAGCTGCTGTGATATTTCAGTGGCTGATGGACAGAATCTTAGCCCTTCATGGGGGATACTCTGTGGCTTATATAAATGACATTGTGTATACCACAGATTGGTCAGGACAATTAACAGTACTGTGAGCAGTATTACAGGACTTAAGGAGGGCAGGGTGGACCCCAATTGTGCACTTCTTTGGCTTGGTGAAGGAGGAAACATGGTACCTTGGGTTCCAGGTAAGAAGTGGTAAGGTACAACTGCTGTTAGATAAAGTAGAGGCATTAAGGAAGTATTAAACACCTCAAACAAAGAAACAAGTGAGGGCATTTTTGGGACTGGCAAATTATTATAGGAAATTTGTTCCTCACCTCATAGATTTAGTGGTGCCCTTGACTGAGATGGTAAAGACTGGAGCCCCAACTAAGGTGAGATGGACACCAGAGAAAGAAGGAGCATTCCAAAAGGTGAAGGATGCACTTTGTACATAGCCACTGCTATATACACCAGATTTCAATAAACCTTTTTTTGTACTGACAGATCCATCAGACTGGGCTATTGGTGTGGTGTTGGTCCAAACAGAGGAAAGAGAAGAACATCCAATAGCATACATAAGTAGAAAGTTGCACCCACCTGAGCAGAATTATGCAACAATAGAGAGAATGTTTGGGAATCAAATGGGCCATAGAAATGCTCCAGTATTATTTGTTAGGTCGAAAGTTCAAGTTAATCACAGACCACACCCCTCTGCAATGGCTACAAACCATGAAGACAGATAATGCTAGGCTGATGAGATGGGCTTTCAGTCTTCACCATACTGTTTTTGGTAGAGCATCATCCAAGGGCCAAAAATGTAAGTGCCAACTTCTTCTTCTTCTTCATATGATCTTGAGAAGGTTTGCAGTGGAAGGAAAGACCCCAAACAAAATAAAAGGTGAGGGGAGGTGTAACAGGTAACCCTAGCCTTCTTGCCAGAAGGCAGATCAGTCCCTTTAAGACCAGAACTTTTTGGGCACAGCCTGCTGCCAGGATGGGGGTTAAAAGCTGAGCCTGGACAGCTAGTCAGGTGACCACAAGGGGCCAGGCCAGAACTACAAAAAACCTGGGCTGAGCAGCAGTAAGGGGATAGTGACCAAAAAGGAAAGATTTTGTGTGTGGGAGCTCCCTGGAGAGACTTGGCTGCTGGTCCAACTGCTGTGAGAAGGGAACTGCTGCTGATCCTTGGAGAAGTGGTGGCAGCACCACAGGGAGGGGCGTCACAGTCAGCAGGGAAGGAGAAGCACCTTGCCCACAAAGAAGAATGCAAGATGGCATATGTATGTGTGTGTGTATATATATATTGTTTTGTTGATTTTATACCTGTGGTTTGTGGAGGAGGCATCATTAGCACCTTGGGACATTGTCATAAAAGGCCAAGGGGGCTTGGTGCACCAGGAGGTATGTTTTGGGGGGGCTTTTTGACCATATGTCACTACATATGTACTACCAGCTTTAGTTTGCAGCAACCCATTAATTTGGAACTGGATTTATTTGCCTTCTGAAACCACCGAGGGCTCATTTGTCTTATCACAAACAAAGCAAATGTCATCACTGTACACTGAATGCTCAGTTGGGCCACTTAAAACTGAATGACTTCCACTGAGCTACAATGTATGTATGTACAGATGTATAGAGCACATGTACAGACTGGCTTTTATAATGGAATTAGCTCAGCCTGATGCTTCTTGTTTTCCAGGCATGCAAAGATTCAGAGGAGAATGTTCAGTGCTGCCAGCCAGCCTAGTAACACCATCCTTTCCTTAGGTTTAACTAGGTGCACTGAGATTTTGGAGTTGCTTTACCTTTTTCTGAAGCATCAACTGTTGGCTAATCCAGAGCATAGGATATGCAACCAAGCAGACCCTCAGTTTGGGTCCTGTGCTCTCACTGCAGTTGTGAGGCAGGAAAATCAAAGAAGCACACAATCAGACTGATCTATTCCAAAACACAAAGGTCAATTAACACAGCCCAAAGACTGAGATCATGTCTTATGGGCAAAAAGAATGTTGCCACTTCTTCAGCAAAGATAAACCATATTAAAATACCAATGTCTACAGTAAAAATGGCCATTGTCTATTTAGCGTAGCACTGATATCTTCTGGGAAAGTAGGGCTGTTCACAGTGAAGAAGATCAAATGATACAAAATTAATATTAAATAAACTAAGGAGCCATAACTTGCAGGGAGGCAAATATAGATAACCATGAAATTAGTCTTGCTCTTCATTTTCTGTCCTGCTTTCCCTGGGTTCTAACTCTAAAATGGAGGGAGATAGGGTTAAAGAATGGACATTTTTATCAAATAATTTGCCCCCAAACTATTGACAAATATTATTAAGCCATCTTTGCTTTTGTCTTTCCTTCTCAGTCCTGAGAGGGTCAGAGAACCAGGGCAGATGTCTCACTGTATTTTAAATACTGCTTTTATTGGGAAGGGAGGAAAACAAAATGCATAGATTCAAATATCAAAAGTGATTGGTGATTTGGGCATTTAACTGAAGACATTTCAAAGGAGTCTGGATGTTAAAGGACAAGTACTCAGTTCTTTCCAGAGGCTGTCCCCTTTGGCTGTCACAGTGAGTCTTGAGACTCACAAAAATCAGAGACAATCAGGAATGAGGCAGGTACCTGACAGTCTTTCCCTGGGATTCCATTTCCTATTCAATTCTCCCCCAGTCCCTTTTAAGGCTTCCAAGAGGTTATGAGAAGTAGAAAACCTTATTCTTACATTACTTTGACTACCAATTAGGCTTGATTTTCTACACACAGATTTTGGTCTATTACTGGAATTAAGATATGATCCCAATGTAGTCCTTAGGCTGACCTTTTTTGTTTGAGGTAATCAGTAAAATATTAATTGCAAGAGGTTATTAGAGAATTGTATAAATTTTCACTCATTTGTTCAACAATTGAACTCACAAGTAGGCCCTTAGTATTACAATTGGTTATTCTGCTTTATTTGAAAAGAACCAGCATTTGAATCCAGATTGCTTGAATCCTCCCCCAAGCACTTTATGAAAAAGTCCATGCTAGCACTTCTAGCCAGCTGTTCACAGGAGAGTTTCTGTAATGGGCAAACCAAAGTATAATAGAAATCAGGAGCTGAAAGGGACCTTAAAGGATCATTGAGTCCAACCCCCTCTGCTCTGGGCAGGAATACTGTGGAGATCAAATGATCCCAGAAAGTTGGGGACTGTACCACCTTCTTGGGGAGTCTCTTCCAGATTCTGGTCACCCTTGCTATAAAGAATTTCTTCCTTATATCCAACCTGAAACCATCCTTTAACCGTCTCTGCCCATTGCTCCTTGTCCTCCCCTGGGTCACCCTACTGAAGTTTTTCTCCCACCTCCTGATATTCACCCCTTACACACTTGTAGATGGCCACCAAGTTCCCTCTCAGTCTTCTCCCCAGGCTGAACAGTCCCAGATCCATTAGTCTTTCCTCATCGGGTTTGTCCTCCAGGCCCTTAATCATTCTTGTGGCCCATCTCTGGACCCTTCCAAAAAAGATGTGGAGAATCTTGAAAGTGTGATGCCCAGAACTGGACACCATATTCTAGCTGGGGTCTCACCAGCACTGAGTAGAAAGGTAGTATCACTTCCTTATCCCTGGTCATGATGCATGGGCTAATGCATCCCACTATGCTCTTAGCTCTGTTGGCTATAGTGTTGCACTGGTGACTTAGGTTTATCTTGTGAGGTCCCTCTCAGCCATTATGCTGGCCAGGACATCTTGTCCTAACCTATATTCATATTTCTGGTTACTTCTCCCCAGATGAAGCACTCTGCATTTATCCTTATTGAATTACACCCGGTTCTACTCTGCCCACCTTTCCAGCTTGTCCAGGTCCATATGGATCCTCATTCTATCCTCTAGTGTGACCATGTTTCCCCATAACTTAGGCAACAAACTTGGCTAATGTGCTTTCCACATCCTCATCTAAATCACTGATAAAACTGTTGAACAGCATATAGCTAATAACCAAACCCTGCAGGACGCAACTGGCCACCTCCTGCCGAGGTGATACAGACCTGTCCACTAACATTCTCTGGGTTTGACCCCTTACCCAGTTCCCAACCCACCTGACCTTGGACTCTGCCAGCCCACAATTCCCCAGGTTTTTTTATGAGAACATCATGGGAGACTATATTGAAGGCCTTTTTAAACTCCAGTTATATGACATCAACCACATCTCCCGCATCTAAGTGGTTCATTACGTGATCATAGAAGGAGATGAGGTTGGTCAGACATGACCTACTTGCAATTAAACCAGGTTGACTATCCTTCAGCATCATGCCTTCTGCCAGTCTCTCACAAATGGACTTCTTGATCATTTTTTCCAAAATTTTACCCAATATCGAGGTCAAGCTGACCAACCTATAGTTTCCTGGATCCTCTGTCCTCCCCTTCTTAAAGATTGTCACAACACTGGCCCTTTTCCAGTCTTCTGGGATCTCTGCCAAGCACCATGAGTCTTCAAATACCTTCATCAATTGTCCTGCAACGAACCCAGCCAATTCCCTCACCACTCTTGGGTGTAGTTCATTTGGTTCTGCTGACTTGAAGACATTCAGCTGCTCTAAGTGCTCCCTCACTAATTCAACACTGACCATTGGCTGGCAAACATCCTTCTCTACCTCCCCTCTCTAGCATCCAGTATCCAACCAGGTGGGTGACCACCATTTGTGTGCAGGAACACCAATACAAAGTATTCATTAAATAATTCAGCTTTTTCCTGCTATCAGCTGTCCCATCCCATTCTGCAAGGGCCTCACATTTCCCTAGGTCTTCCTCCTGCTCCATATATACCTGTTGCAGGGACACTGCCATGAGAACAAACTTACTGCTGGCACAGGAATGACAGGAGAAGAGGCAGCCACAAAATGCCACTGCAGATCAAAAGCACCTCCCGATGCCACGTGGATGTGCTTTGTTAATACATACTGCTAGCAATTTGCTGGCTAGCACAGAGGAAAGGAGTTAAAACTCACCCATATCTGGGGAGGACCAGAAGTGGATCCTCCCAAGAGTCCTGAGCAGCAGGGAGGGACTATATACCCCAGCAGGGGTGACTAGTGGCAACCCAGAGTATTTGGGTGCCCAACCAAAGCTGGTTCAAAGGATCCAAGATACCTACCTTCCCAGTAGCCATGGATCCTGGATTATGAAGACAGAGACTGGGACAGCAGTGAGCCTGTGGGAAGAAAAGAAACAGAGTGGTGAACACCGTGAGGCACCCTAGGGAATGGTGCCCGAAGTAAGCTATATCCCAGAACATAAGAGGAGGTGAATATGGCCAACTTTGAGGCCTCAAGAAGGAATATGAACCCTTTGAAAGAGACTGTGTATGTACTCTAACTTTGGCTGTGGATATACAAGGGCTATTGCCCCATCCATGATTATAAGCCAAAAGGCAGACTCAGACAAGACTTAACATCTCATTGGTTGGTGTTAGGTGGGGTGTAGGGGAGGTGGAGCCCCAGGTCCAAAGGTCTGCTCGTGAGAACTGAGAAGGAACCAGGAGAGACAGGATCTAAGAACTTCCTCCCATTAATAATTATTCCAACAAAGTCATGGCAGGAAAGACTCCTTGGGGACCTTTGAGGACTCACACTGGCAGGCAAGCTGTAGACTCACAAGGGGACAGGAATGCCTGACTGGCTAGAGAGGGCTAAATGCTTGAATGAGCACCATAGTAAATGACAATACCTAAAAAATGACTTATTATTGTCCTTTTATTGTCCTTGATTTCAGTTACCAACCTGATCTCAGTCGCTGCCTTTGCTGTCCTTATACTCTCCCAAAAAATATGGGCTATATTTGTGTATTTCTCCTTGGTGACCACCCTTTGTTTCCACTGTCTGTAAGTCTCCTTTTTCTTTTTTAAGTACTCCTTGACTCCTCTGGTAAGTAAAGAAGGCTTCCTGAACCCTTCACCACCTTTCCTGTATACAGGAATGGACCTTTTCTGAACTTCAAGGATAGCTCCTTTGAGGAACAACTGGCCTTCCTGAACTTTCCCCTTCAGTCCCTCTTCCCATAGGGTCTCTCCCACTATTTTTCTACACTAATCAAAGTAGGTCTTCCTGCATCAAGTACCTCTGCCCTACTGGATGACTTCCCTGACCTATGATGGATTATGAATTCTGTCATCTCATGATCCCTATCTCCCAGATTACCCTCAATCCTCAGATCTCTCACCAGGTCATCCCTTTGGGCTAGAACCAAATCCTACAAAGCCTTCCCTCTTGGTTGGGCTGTTCACTCTCTGTACTAAATAAAGTTCTTCCATGCAGGTCAAAAACCTACATGACTGGTTAGATCTGGTTGAGTGCTCCTCCTAGCAGATGTCAGGGTTCTTGAAAAGTAAGTAGATAAAACCCTGGTGAAATAGGAAGTAGATAAAACCCAAGTGAAACAGTAAGGAAAAACTTAAGCCCTTGGTCTGCATTCTTGACTGGTGAAAGTCAACACAGTACAATTCAAGATCAGTACAGCCTAGTCTAACTTACACTTCATAAGTTTGTTACAGTTTGTGCCAAGAAACTAAAACAGGCCATTCTGTAAGCATGCAATTCCGTCTGAAATCAAGAAGGAATCTTCTTCAGCAAAATTCCCAGAAATTTCAGTGGGGCAGGGTTTCTCCTCTAGTGTGGCTTTCCCCATTCCCATTAACATGCACATCAGGGCTCCAACTTGTACTGATGACTACTTATGGAGGTTCACTTGTGTTTTTTCACAGTAATTTTTTTTTGTCACAAAATTGGCAATCCTTTAAAATAAAAGTAATTTTCACAGAGGATAACAACTTTCAGAGTTTGTCAGGTTATTGTTCTAAACAGACTGAAGCAACAGGATCAAGAAGAATTTTACTTTGTATTCCTGTCAAAAAATAGTCAACAAACTTAATGTAGCCAAGGGGGCCTTATCTGATTTTCTTTAATATGACACACTTCATGTAAAGGTAATAAAGTAATGTTAGATTTGATATAAAAAAAAAATAGGCATATTCTGTCCCTGGGGATGTAATTCAATGATTGTTTCATCCACATCTCTCCAAGGGTGATTATACACCTTGATGCGTTTCTTTAATTCAATATATTCTTGGGGGCTTTTTGCATTCCACAATGTATCATGATGATTCCCATAACTATTTTGCAGATTACATGTCTAAAACTCAACATTCGTCAATGTGCTATTACAAATAAAAGATGCTAGTGGGCACCTCATAACAATTCTACCCTCCCAACCTCTTATTACTAAATTACATCGGGGGCACTTTTGGCATGTCAAATGTGTTGTGTATGGCAGTGATTCTCAATTTTTTTTTTTCGTGGACCACTTGAAAATTGCTGAGCCTCTTGGTCGACCACTTAATAGCCTTTTCTTTGTTCTACAAACCAAAGCACACAATTCATATTTTAATACCAGTGGTCTTACTGTTTTAATGTGATGGATGTGCCATTTTTTTAAGCAAAGTCAGGAACGTTAGGTGTAATGTTTGTCAGATTTAGCCTTAGGACACTTTTCTACAGGCTACCTGAATGGAGCTTGCAGACCACAGTTTGAGAACCTCTGGTGTATGGCATTTTACTAGGGTACATATGTAAATATTAGTTGCACTTTATGAAGCAATAAATATTAATATTATAATAAATAGAATATTAATATAATAAAATATAAAGTAATAACATATGTTAATATAAGAAAAAAATAAAATAGTAATTAATAGTATACGGAGTATATTTATTCCTAAATTCTATACCTGTAATATGTTTTGCAGTATCTTCTGTGTAAAGTTGAGTATATTTGTATAATTCTATATACTATTAATATACTGACTTGGTCAATTTTGGGGTGGGTGCTGTTTTTGCTTTTGTTGCTGCTCAAAATATACCTTGTTGTACAACAGGCAGTTTAGGGGGTGTTTTATTTTGGGTGTCTGTTCTCACTGTAGATATTATATGGTTTGAGATATCTTCCCAGGGATCTTTGCCCTACCAGTGGCAACAGTGTGGAGCCTGCCTATATGATGTTGTATTCCTCTCCTGCCATGATTTTGATGTAATGTATGGGAGGCAGTTCCCCATAGGTGACCCTTCAGGTCCTTCACCCTGTTCCCTTCATGGGGCTCCAAACCTTCCCTTTACCCCACCCAAACCACATCCAGTCTCTGACAGAGATGGATGGTCAGGAGTCTCTGATGACTCTAACAGTGTGTGTTTTCTATAGCAACCATGATAACAGCCATCCCCTTTACTGGCCCTTGTCCAACTTTGACTGTGGTCCTGCTGAGCTTCTACAGCTGCTAATTAGCCAGCTCAGCACTTAAAGTATATTCCTGGGCCTCATGGCCCCAAATTAGTTATTACACCATGGGCAACAGCCACTGTTGGCAATCCACACTGGCATGATCTTCTCGCAACCTGGGATTCTCTTAAGATTGTGCTCTTCACCTGCCTTGTGCCTGTCACTCAAGGTCTCTTTGGCAGTCCTATAAGGCAGTTTCTTAATCCATGGTACGCGTACCCTTGAGGTACATGAAACACAAGCAGCAGGTACACAGGAACCCAAAACCCCCATAGCAATGGGGTGCTGCTGCTCCTCCTGCCACCCTTGGGTTCACCTCTGGCTGCTTGTCCCCCCACCCAAGCTGGCCACAGGCTGCTGCAGGACGGGCAGGGTGGACACACAGATACCTGCCCACTTCCTGCCTACCCAGCTACAGGCAGGTAAGTTTTTCTTTCTTTATCCTGTCTGGGATTGGGGTGCGGGGGTAGACAAAGACTCCCACAGTGCAGGAAGGAGTGTGGTAGGGGCAGGGCACTGCTCCACTCCCTCCTGTACTGTGCAGATTGCCCCACTACCCAGCCCATCCAAGGCCCCATTCACTGCATGCAGGGGCTTGCCGCTGCAAGCTGGGACTGGTGGCGGCAATGGGCTCTTTCCAGCATTCGGGGAGGGCTGCAGTGACAGGAGAGAGGCTGCTGCTACCCCAATATTCACTGTAACCCTTCTCAGCCTGCCCCCCAGCACTGCCACCGAACACCAGAAAAAGCCCAGTGCTACTGCTGGCCCTCACCTGTAGCCAGCTTGGGCTCTGAGCAGCTGCAGCAGGCAGGCAGCAAACAGCTGCAGCAGGCTTCGTTGCCCCAGCATCCGCTCCATACTGGTGACCGCACACACGCATCAGAGCAGAGAGTGGGGGGCGGGCTGAGCTGCCTCAGACCCTATCCCTGCTTTCTGCTCTGAGGCATGCGTGAAGTCACCGCTGTCATGGAGCTAATGCCGGGGCTGCGGAGCCCAGTGCTGCTGCAGAGCCTGCCTGCGACCTACTGCAGCTGCCTAGAGCTCAGGTTGGCTACAAACAGCTGCATTGGGCTCTGGAACCCAGCATCAGCTCTGCGCCAGCAGTGACTGCATGTGAGCCTCAGAGCAGAGAGTGGGGATAGGGTCTGAGACAGTGCAACCCGCCCCCCTTGCTCTTAGGCACACATGCATTTTTCAGTATGGAGCAGATGCCAGGACTGCAGAGCCTGGTGCAGCTGTTTGCAGCCTGCCTGCTGCTTGCTGCAGCATCCCAGAGCCCAAGCTGGCTACAGGTGGGGGTCGGTGGCAGCAGCACTGGGCTTTTCTGGGCTGTGCTTCCTCAGGGCCTCCCCCACTGTCCTCTCCAAGGCCCACGTGCACCCGCTGGTACGTAAATGCCAGCGGCTCTCGGTAGTTGTTGCCAGCCACAGAGCCCAGGCTGGTAGCAGCAGGGCTTGCAGCCTCCCAGCCACCTACTGGGAACAGCCTGGGCTCCACAGCTAGCAGCAGCTACCTCCTTGTCTGTCTCTTTCTCTTGCTCTCTTTCCCTGTCTCTCACCCCTTCCTCCTCTCAAAACTATGGCAAAAAATTTGGTTCAACCCTCCTAGTTTTGGTCAAGATCAGCTCTAGCCCAGTTACATACCTGAGTTGTGCACCCTTAGTGTAACAGGTGGTGACCCTACCCACACCAGATCGGACATCTATCACTGCCTTACATACACAGCCCTTCTTCCAACATATGGTACACATTAGTCTGTAAATATAAAATCCCCTGGAAAATTGAGTGTTGGGGTACTTATTTACATTTTTAGAAGTCAGTGGGTACTTAAAAAGTTGAGAAACACTGCTGTAAGGCTTTATCACCCACCAACCCTCATTCCTATGGTCTGGTTTCAAACTTTGGGGCCTCCTGTTGTCCCTGTTCTATTGCACAGTGTGGAGCCTGAGTGAGAGTATAGACCCCAGATCATTCCCTTACCCCTGAGTCCAATGAAATTGCCCAAGGAGTAAGTGCTGGCTCAGTACCTGGATGTTCTGCTTGATCCACCTCCACCCAGGGTCCCTCTGACCTGTAAGCAGCCCCATCAGGCTGACTGAACGTGCTGGTCCCTGGTCTAGCCTTTACCAGTCCTCTGACTTGTGGAATGGTGCTCCTCCAAGCATCCTGTTACTCAGTCTGGACTGGCTGCTCCATTTCAGCAGCCAGCTGCTCCCAATCTGGGAGCTGCTCAGCCTGCTACCACTGCTGCTCTGCCTCTCTCTGGGGCCAGAAGTACTGGTCCAGATGTCTTCCTGCCAATCTGGAGCTTCACGCTGCTCCAGAAGTGCCACAGTGCCTCCAGCATGCTGCTTCCAAGGATTCCCTGTGCCACAGTGGGTTTGGGATGCTGGCCAGCCCTCTCTATCTCTGCCTCACTCACAGTGTCCAATCTGATCCCTCCCTCTTTTTGCTGCTGATGACACAGAGCAGCCCTGGGCAGCACTTTTTTTTTTTTCTTTTTGTTTTGTAGGTGGACCAGTGAGAGCATTTTCCTCCACTTAAGTGGGTCATTGTTTAGATAGAGATGGTGATTACCTTCATTAGCATGATAACACTCAATTCCTGTCCCTGAATGATCATTATTTTATTATTACCAGGTCTCCTGTAAACCTTCCATTATATAAAACAGGGCAAGCCAATCAAACAATTACCCCCACACCCTGATCACCCTCCAGTCCCTAGAAATCCTGTAATTACTCCTTTCCCCTCCTCTCCCCCCCAGCCCCCATCCCGGCTTGGATGGGCAATGGCCACAGTCTTCAGAGCACCAAGTGTCAGATGTCATCTTTCCTCCCTAACCAAGAAATCATCCTTTACCTAACTCTTCCCCCCACAAAACAAAGCAAAGTGTTTCTCCTTTTCTGCTTCAGGTGCCCACTCCTCCTCTCCCAACCTCCAAAACCACGGAAACCCCCCAACCCATCTCAATGTAGTCAATACACTGAGCAGACGCATTTGATTAGAAGTAAAAGTGTATTTTATTTTTAAGAAAACTCAGCAATCCATCTTCATTCAAGATTAACAGCAGTTTAACAGCAAATTTGATCAGCCTTTCTTTTGTCCAATGGAGCACACTCCATCTTCAGTCATGTGTGCAGCCAAGACAATTCTCATGATTCAGAGTCAGATCTGCTCTTGCTTCCCCATAGGTCTCCATTGTCTTAGACAGAAATCCCTTATAGTCTCCAGAATCAGTAATTTGTCTTCTTCATATGAGGCCAGCAGGTTGCTCAGCAGGCATCCATGAGAAACTCCCCACCACTCCAGAACCATGAGTTCCTTCCTTCCCTCAAACATGTATAGTGCCCAGCCCCACTTTTGGCCTCCCAGCCTTGTTCCTTAGGGCTCCCAACTGTGGTCCTAGGCTGCTGTCAGCACCCAAATTTGAGGTTGCTCAGCAGGCATCTTTCTGCAATGTACCCTGAATTCTAACCCCTCCCTGGTACCCCACCCTCCCACTCCCCCAGGGCCATGCATTCCTTCCCTTCATGGTTCCCAGGTCAAAATGTTCCCACCTGTGCCCCACTGGCACTGAATAATGCCCTCCGAAAATCCACTTTTGATGTGCCCAGCAGTCAAGATTTGGGTGATCTCCCCGAATTCTTTGGCTAAAAAGGGTCATCTTAAAATACTAGCACTTTCCCTGCTACCACACAGCCTGTGTCTGATTCTCAGGCAGCACCACATACCTGCCCTGCTGCCAGGAGTTGGGGTGTCCCACTGGCACTGAATAATACCCTCAGTCACCCCTCCAGGTTCCCTTGGAGATTCTGCAACCCCCACTGACTCAAATAGGCATCGGCCACAGTCTCTGAAGTGGTCACTTTTGACTTTTCCTACCTCCCCCTTCCTGCACAAGAAAAGAAAAAAGGAATAATCCTTTACCTCCCTCCCTACCATCACAAAGCAGAGTTCCTTGGCATCCCGCTCAAGCAACCTCCTTCCTTCTTTCACCCACCATTTCCATGAAGGCCTGCCCCCCAGCCTACAATTCCCCCAATTGTAGCCAATGCACTGATCAGACGCATTTGATTGAACCAAGAATTGCTTTTTAATTTTCATACAGTCAGCAACGCATCTTCACTGAAGCTAAACAGCAAACCCGATATGGTTTTCCTTTGATGTAGAGCACACTCAGTCTTCACCAGGAAGAAGTCTGCTGGTATGCAACCAAGTCATTTCTCATGAGTCAGAGCTACTTTCATCTCTCCATAGCTGTCCATCATTTTCCTTTAAGTTTAGACAGAAGTCTCGTATAGTCTCCAGATACAATATTTCATCTTCTTTAAATACTCCCAACAGGTCAAGGGCTTCCATCATCATGGTGCACCTCAAGATTGAAATGCTGAGATGGTATACCATTAAGAGGTTCATCAGACCATATGCTGTGTTCAGTAGCATGAAACTTTTTTCCTCAAGCATCTCAGTTGTCCTCCTCAACCTTTCCAGGGCCTCCAAGAGCAGCTTGTTCTCTTTGCTGGAACTGGAAGTGAATTAAGCCATATTATTTTCCAGCATAGCACAGAAAGGTAGCTCGGTCTGCTAAAGGGAGCCCAGGTTACATAGGGCTGTGCCATAGACCTATTAGTATTATAACAGTCCCATTATTAACTGTCAATTCCAGTCTACCACAGGTCATGTTACTCTGAGTCCATGCTTTGATTACCTGGCTGGCTGGCAACCTACAGGATTGACCCCTTTTCTATCCCCTAGACTGTGGTCTGGTCTCACTGCCCACAAAGTTTTTTTGTGAGCCCTGCAGTTACACAAGCACAACCCTTCCTTCAACGACAGAATGACTTACTCAAGGTCTGCATAGTGAGGAGCAGAGCTCAGGCATGCCCTCAGTATCCAAACTGCTGTGGTGCTGATCAGGCAACTTTCTGTATCCTGCCCCGAATTCTGAGGGCATTGACTTTTGCTCCTCATCTGCCCAGTACTTTCTTTTGCCCCACATCTGGTTGACCTGTGCCCAGGCAGCATGCTAAGAAAGCCTAGTTTGAGCCTTGGGCTAGCTAGACAGATGTTATGGTAATTTTGCTCCAGTGCCTGGACCTATTGTTTCACTCCCTGAAGTTTTCCCCTCCTCCATGTCCCCAATCCCCAATTGAGAAACACACGTGCACACAGCCACTCACCCAACTTTCAAGACAGACATTTGTTTTGCCAACCCATAGCCACCTTTTTTACATGCAGTACACTCAGGGGTGAAACTTTGCTTGAGCCCAAAACCCAATATTCAGGATGGTTTTGCTATTGCTGGTTTTTTCTCACCTCCCAGCCCCAAATTTAACAGTAGGTGCCATTATCACATATGGGTGTGAGAGCAGTCACCATCCAGTCACCACTCCCCACCTGCAAAAGTCACCCAGCCATCACCCAGCCATCACCAACTTGTTTTTGTTTTTGGAAAAATAATTACACACCCCAAGTCCATGCACCCCTTCCCCAAAAAAAACAGCCTGCCTATGGTGATCAGGCAGCATTTGACCCCTGAACAGCTTGTGGGGTCAGGAAACACTGGGTTTACTGTAGCATGCTCTCACCCACACCACTTTACAGATGTCCAGTGCTGCAGATTCAGGTGTTCTCTCCAAATTCCAAAATGCCTGGCTGCAAGAGTTTATATGGGATTCTCCCAGGCATTTCCACTCCTGCAGACTGTCTGGCTATGGTGATCAGGCATCATACAACCCCTGGCCAGCTTGCAGGGTCAGGAGATCCCAGATTCAGTGTAGCATGCTCTCACCTACCCCACTTCCAGGGCACCCAGCAATCCAGATTCAGGTGCTCTCCCTGAATTTGAAAAAACCTGGCTTGATGAAAACAAACCTCCCCTCCACCCACCATATCAATAAATTCAACTATGCTGAGCGTGTAGAAACAGCTCATGCAGGATCAAAAGGGGGGTAGGTTGTAGACCAAACGACAATGAGTTTCAATGAAATTCAATTGAAAAAGTCTGCTTTTACCAGCAGTGGTCCTTTAGCACCATTATGAACAACCAGTATGACAACTGGTGTTGGACTATGCTTATCAATGGCATTACCCTGACTCACAAAAGAAAAAACTGGCAAAAAATGCCTGCTGAAGGCACCAATCACACCTGGATAGGTATGCATAACTTTATAAGAGGTAAAGAGATTTTGGCATGTAGGACACACACGCTGAGACCAGGTCTTAAAGCAGAAGGTAATTCTGCAACCAGTCTCTCGATCCTCACTTCTCAATAGGCAAAACTGGGCAATGGAGGGGACAAAGAAAAAGCAATACTCCTCCAGCTTGGAGGATAAACCAGATACTTCACAAAACCGGGGACCAAACTGGGCTCGTGCAGAAGTTGAGGCCTTGATTGGTATTTGGGGTGAAAGGAAGGTGCTGACGCAACTGGAAAATTGACTAAATAAGTGAGTGTACTTATTTGCTGAGCAAATGAAGGAACGGAGCTACAGTTGTGACTGGGAGCAGTGGTGTAGTAAGATCAAGTCCCTTAAATATGCTTTCCATCATGTCAAGGACAATAACTTTTGTTCTGGGGTGGCACACATAGTAATCCAATTTTATGACAAGCTGGCTACCATCCTTAGTGGAAAGACATGGAACGTGAACCACTATGACCACCAGGGCATTCTCTCCTGTGTGCAGTTCTGTTGCTGTCAGCTCTCTCATCTCACTGGCCACGTGTGCTGCTGTCAGCGACTCAGGTTCAGAGCACAGTGAAGCACGTGAGGACATGTCATGTGTGGGTTCAGAACAGCCAGACAAGAGACCTGGAACATCCACACAAGGTATGAGAAAGCCAAGCCAACGCTCATTAAGCTGTCATGTACATTCTTGATAGTAAAGAGCATGCTTTACAAGGGTTCTGAGGTGCTCTGCCTTGGCAACATCCCTATGGAAATTGCACAAAGATACTTCAACTTGACACGGCATTGTTTAGGGCTTCTGTTGTGTCCATGGTCCACCATTCTGCTGTAGATATTGCAATAGATGTGCCAGTTTGCTCTCGGGCTGATCACAAATTGATGAGACCTGAACAAAGCTCTTTACTTCATTAAAGGTCCATGTAGACCTAGACCATCTCTGTTCTGTCTGCTTGGTCTTCTTTTGATGTTCCTTAGCTATGTCCTGTTCTGTAGGTGTACCCCTAAATGTGCAAGGGCCACAATTTATAGATCTTGAGCTGACCTCTGCATGGAAAGTTCACCCTCCCCAACCCTGCACAGTTGTGTATGTGATGGTAGAAGACAAAACATGTTGCACACAAGAGTAGCAAATTTTGGCACCAAAGCAAGTTGTTGATCAGGGTCATTTTAGGGGCTTTCTGAGTCAAGTGGGTGAGGAATCACTGATAGGAACAGGGATGTCAAGTAGTGTCAGGACGACAGGCTTTGACTAGGCACAGAAGATTAGCTTTGGGGTACATGATGCACCCCATATTTCTCTGCACAGTAGCTATGCCCGGTCACATAAAACACATCAATTGTCACCAATAAGCAACCTGCTTTAAAAACGGGTGCAGGCAAAGAAAGGATCAGAAAAAGGGTGTTGGATAAGCTGGTCATTGTCAAGGAGTGCTGTTTGTAAGGCTTGCCTCTACTAAGGACAATACTGGATCTGGAGGGGGCCCATGGGTCCTGAAAAAGCACATTTTGCAGCCTGGAGCAACTGACCAGCATTCAAAACCCGGCATACATGATAAGGAGACCTCAGAAACTATGGTGTCAAAGGTTGGGCGGTGCCTCAGGGAACTGTTAGGGATGGCTTTGCCTGCCATCATCTCAGGCTTGGTGAGGAACCTGTGGAACCCCTTAAAGACTGGGCAGTGCTGAGCAAAGCCCATTTTGCAGCATTAGGGGAACAGAAACTGGGGGAAACCAGTCACAGCCAAAGGGAAACCACAGGAAAGGTCCCTAGCCGCCAAAACCCTGGACAGACTTGCAGGACCAGACATAAGGGGCTGAAAGTATATGGGTTCCTGGTGCAAGAATAACATGTGGAGTGGGTTCATTCCTGGGGCAGGCTGGGTTGAGACGGTACTGCCTGGGAGAGACAGTATCAAAGTCAGCTGGGTTGGCCAGTGTCAGGGGGAACTGTTAGGGCAATGCTGAAACTGGGAGGACCCACAAGTCCTGAAAAAAGAAAGCCCTAGCAAAACTGACTAGCGAGGAGTGAAGCCCCTTTAATGCACACGCCCTGGCAAGCCTTGTATGCTGGGTGGGGCCAAGGTGTGGCATTGTGCGCAAGGGCAGTACTGCCATGGGCAGCTTGCATGACACCCTACACTTTTGGGGACCCCTGTGACACCTTCAGTTGGAGACTGAGCAAGAGCACATAATACTGAGAGAGTCCTGTTTCTGCACGGTGAGAAAGCCACTTGTGAAAGGTGCGGGCATGGTTGGGGTGACCTCAGGAGCAGTGGTAGCAATGGTTGGCCAGGGTCATGGGAAACCTTTAGGGGTGGCTATCTTTGCCTTCTGTTACTTGGGGACTTGGGGGTGAGGGGCCGGGAAGCCCCAAGGCTGGACACTGACAGAGAACGTATGCTGCTGGGCAAAGTGCATTTTGCAGCCTGGAGTGACCAGCATTCAAAACCCAGGGTTCATACTAGGCATACCTCAGGGAAAGGAGTGGGAGGTCAGTGTCAGGTCATAGTGTCAGTGTCATAGGGAATCTCTAGGGCTGGCTTTGCCTGCCGCCATCTCTGGCTTGGTGGAGAACCCTTTAAGTTGGACCCTGAGAAAGAATGCGTAGGTACCGAGACCTGTCTTGTGGGTGATTTTTGGCAGAAAGGACTTTGAGAAATTGTGAGGGATGGATAGGTCTGAAAGTGTCAGGAGGGACCTGAGAGGAAATATATGACTGTGGGGAAATGTACATTTCAGGCTACACCACAGAGCATGGATCTCCCTGACTGGCAGTGATTCTTGGTTGATGTGCGCACATGATTTTTCCGCGATGAGTAAGCTGCTTTCAAAAAAGGGCTTGGCAGTTAGGGAAACATCAGGCACCCTTCTGTGGCCTAAAAACCATAGACAAACTCACTTGCAATACAACACATGGGGCACAGAAACTATTTGAGTTTGCCAATGTTCCCCCCTGAACCCAGAATTCTATCTGGAGGGTTAATGAGGGTGAGAGCCATCTTGGCATCTTCTCAAGAAGGAGTCCTTGGACCTTTTGTGTTGTGCTTTCAGAGCATTTATCACCTCAAAGACAATTAATGAATGGTCTCTCATCACTGGACATTGTCCCTTGATAAAGGCAGGGTAGGATTTTCTGTTCAAACAGCAAAGAAACAGACATGTACTGACCCAATAAATTGCATACAGCCACCATACCACCCAGCCACCCAATGCAGCCATGGATTCCTGTAGATGTAGGAGTGTTGGTTCAACCAGCAGGCCTGACTTCTGCAACCCCAACATTCTCCACTACCATCTCCCCAATTGAATTCTTGTTCTGCTGTTTCATACATCCTTACCCACTCCTGTACCTGTACCCATTCACAATGTAGTAATGCTCCCACTACCCACAGCAGTTATAGTTCGTCTACCCACTGTGATCATGCCCCTCCCCCAACCCCTACCTTGCCACCGCCTACCACTTCCACACACCCCACCACCAGCTGCTGCTTTGGGACCAAGACCAAGAATGAGACTGTCAGATATTGGTAAGTTTCTTGTTTGTGGGGTGCTTTAGAAATCTTGTAACCCACTTTGGGGGTGGGGGGAGATTTGTATGACTATACTAAATGTGAACTGTCAGTTCCCCTTACAGCTGTTCCTTGCCTGTCAACACCCAGACCCCAGAACAAAGCTATGGATCAGGACAGTGAATAGGTATTTTTACATAAGGGTTGTGGAAATCTCACTTATGACATATGCTAAGGGGAAAAAAACAATATCTTTCTTTCACAGCAGCATGCACCTCAGTTACTCATGAGGTTCACATTGCTGTTTGCAAGAGACGGTTTGCACATTTTTTTGGTGAGAGACACAAGTGAAGCATCATGATCTCTCATGTTATTTATTGCTGTACAGTTTGAAGATATGGGTCCAGGGACTTAGAAGTTTTTTTGATGATCATTCACCATTTTTATTCTCTGTTATTTGTCTTAAAGTTTTTCTACTCCTGTACATAGTTGTCTGTGCTTTCAATCAATGTACTGATTGCATTGCTAATTGTAAACACTTCTCTGGATCAGCCATGGGTTTGTGATAAAAAAACTTCCCTGCGCCAGATCAGCCCTACACCTTGACTAGAAACAATAGAATCCCTTTCCCCAATTTTGCCCTTTCATCTGCAAGCCAGCAACCCCCTTTTTACATGCAACACACTCTGAAAGCCAGGCAAGGCTTGCAATGGCAAAGATGTATTCACAGAGGACACACTAATGAATCAGAGGGAAGGTGGATATTCCCACACTTCTCAAAATACCCAGGCACCCTTTTAAACACCCAACCCCACCCACAACCATACAGAAATGTATATCTATTCCTTCCTATCTAACAAAAACACCTGTGCGCTGGGTGATGGAGGGTTAGTGTAAGCAGGACTGATGCTTGCGTGGCCTGCATGCATGCTACCACAGGCTTTGGGGGGACCATGGGGACCCCTTAAAGTTGGTCATTGACAGACAATGGCCACTGCTGAGCAAAGCCCATTTTCCAGAGATGGACAACCAATTTCTAAAAAGTGGGTGCAGTCTGGGGAGACCTCAGAAAACAGGGTGGCATAAGACTGCATAATTCTGAGACCAGATGGCCAGGGGCAGGAGGGAGATGAGGAAACAGGGCAAGGAATGGGTATGTTGGGCAGTGTCAGGGGACCAATTTGCCCTCCGCCCAGTTCAGACAAGTTTTTAAGGCTTACTTCACCTTTGGCCAAATACAAAACCACAAGGACCTGAAAGTGGCACAAGAACTGAGAATACATAATGCTGAGAAAACTTTGCCTTTGACTGGCCAGAGTTGAATGAGCAGGCACAGATCACTGAAAGTATCTAGGTTTGTTGCCAGAAAACAGTGTTGCCCGGGGTCATTCTTGGGCCAGGCTAGGTGAAGGCAGTCCTGGTCAGAAGAGATAAGGAGACCGTTCAAGGGACACCTAGGTTGATCAGTGTCAAGGGAAGAATGCAATGAATTTTGACAAAGATTATTCTAAAATGAAGTTGCTGGGAGGGAGAGGCTAAGAAACGGAGAGGGTTCCTGGTCTGTGGCTGTGAGGGGGTCTTATATGAAACATGGGTTTCCAGTTTGGAACAGGAGCCACGAAGGACCCATGGCTGCAGTGGATTAATCATCAGCTTGGGGTTTGAGTGAATAAATGTGTTGCTGAGCACAACACCTTTGTTAATGCTAAGGAATAAAGGACATGATGGTAAAAAGAGGGTGATGGGAGGGCAAAGTGGGTTAAAAAAATGGAGATCTGGCTATGAGACGCATGCTATGCATTGCTTGACTGCAGACACATCCACACAGACTGCTGGTGAATGCTTGGCAGCACCAAGGGCATAGGTATTTTCAAAGAAGGCTTTGGGAAACACTGTTGGGCATATGCTGTAAGGGGAGGGAAACAAACTATAATCTCTTCTTTCTTCCCACAGAATAGTCACAACATCAGAAAAAGGAACCCCAAGGATACATTTTAATTTAAATGTTAAAGGATAATAAAGTATTACTCTTTTATGTTTGTGTGTATATACAATAAATTAATGTATTGGCAAGTGCCTTGTACCTGGCAGCTGCTGGAGATATGCATTTGCCCCTGGAGGGAGTGTGGGATGGTGGGGGGAATAGTTTTTGTGTGCTGTATGTGATGGGGGACAGTACAGAAGTTTAATCTTGGGGTATGGAGCATAGCTGGGGCTGTGATACTGTGAATGGTTCAAAACTTTTGAGAATATACAAAGAAAGACAGAGTATTTTACAGTCTTAATCTGAGGTTTGGATGTAGAAGTGTTATGACAAGTGGACAACTGATGGCATCCCTAAAAAGCAGGGGGTGATGGGAGACATAGAAAAATATAATATATAGTTGGGCTGAGAAGAGGAGACAGGAGTCAGTACAGGGGAACTGGATACCAACAGGACCCAGTGGAACCCTAAGTCAGGGACTGAACATTTTCAAATCTGTATCAGTGAGCAAAACACACTTACCAGCACTGAGGGAAATGGCTCCATAAAAATGGTGCTGCATGGTATTTTGGAAGGGGAAACATTGAGAGGGACAACAGGATCTGTCCTGTGTCAGGAGCAATGATTAAGACATGGGGTCAGCAGCATCAAACTGCAGTACACAGCAGACACTATTGTGAATGTGTTTCACAAAGCGATGCCAGTTGTTTTCCCTTAAGAAAATTTCCCATTAGAAAAATCAGGGTTTGTGCTGACGGGTGTTTGGCACAGTTCAAGATGCACACTCTTTGAGGCACCAGAACATATTGAAGTTGTGACTACAGTACATTTTGGGTCTACTAACAGAAGATGGTTTCAGTACAAAAAATATTGAATTTAATTAAATTCATTCACTTATTAAGCAAGGAATGGTCTGTCGGCAGGCTCCTGCATTGGGATGTACAGGAACACAGACTGTGAAAAGGCATTCATTACACAAGAAAACTAACAACTGAACTGCAAAGTACATGAAATTGCAAGTAAATTCAAGCAGCGCCTGGTGGCCAAAGGGCATCAGAACACATAAAGTTGTGAATTTACCTGTATGCAACATGTACGTGTACCAGAATTATCACGATCATAGGAAGCTTCCTAGAACAATTGGTCACGGTCAAAATAAAATGTGTTGGAGGTGGTCTAAGTTGCCACTATCAATCAAAATCTGCCACGTAAAAACCACATGCATGTGTACACGGTTACGCATACACAAGGTGATTTTTTGTAACTGTGACAGCGGCATGTCGCCATCACAGGCACAGACAGGGGACAGAAAAGATTGGGAGGCAGCAACAACCCCTCAAAAAAACCCCGTGCCAGGCTACTTACCCTCGGGAGGGACGGCAGCATCAGAGATGGGACCATGGCAGCAGCCGCAGCCTCATTACGGCTGTGCGAGCATGCATTATGCCGGCTGTTTAAACAGCTGTTCCCAGTAAGGGGAACAGCTGAGCCAATTGCAGCAGTCGCAGGGGCCGCCACAGGGAAGTTTAAAAGCCCTAGCAAACCCCACGGCAGGGGGGAGCCAGGGAAGGAGAGAGGAGATGGGCAGCATGTCAGTGGTGCTGT
This sequence comes from Caiman crocodilus, assembly GCA_030014935.1. Classification (NCBI taxonomy): domain Eukaryota; kingdom Metazoa; phylum Chordata; order Crocodylia; family Alligatoridae; genus Caiman; species Caiman crocodilus. Next base: position 21,480,487 of record JAGPOW010000797.1, on the reverse strand, counting down.
GGTTCCCCTGGAGCGAATGCCTCAGACAGGCAGCTCTGCATCAGCTCAACAGGTGAAGCAAGAATCGGAAACCACAGCAGGGGCAGAAGGAGTGGTCCCCAGGGATTGCTGAGGACAAAGCGTTGATCCGGGAAGCCTCCTCATCCCAGAGGAATATTATTTCTAAGATCAGGGGAGAAAAAGGGAGACGACCTGAGCTAGCAGTGGGGTCAGCAGGATCCTAAGGCAGGCTGACTTAAGGCGACCATTAGCCTAGGTCCATATGGTCAGGAACACCTACCGACCAGCAGGCCTGCAAATAGCGGCAAGTTACCATCTCACCAGCAAGTGATCGGTTGGTGAGTGGACAGGGTGTAGGGGTGGCAAAGCCCCGTGGAACAACAGAAGCCTCAACCGTGAGTACACCCACGTTGGGGAAACCCCTCTGGTAAAAGAGCTCCACTGAACCCCTCCTTCGAATCACCCATAACATCAAAGTCGTGGCAGGAAGGATGAGGGGAGGGGCAACCTGACAGAGGGTGTTACTGGACGTGAGGCCCACCAATATCACAGCAACGTTTCATAATGTTTATGTGACTGACTTGTCACTTGTACAAGCACCCTAGCATAACTTTCACAAAGAATCTTTTCAATGATGTGTCACCTGGAACTCAGCTTTAGTGACAAAAATAATCTTATAATTAAATTTTTTTTACTGAGATCCCTGCCCCATTTAAGTCAATGGCAAGGCCCCCATTGATTCAAGTAGGGACCAGGATTTAATTTTTTTCAGGATAACCACGTTATCCTGAAAAATGCTAATCGGATCATCCAGTAGATTGCTAAACAAATAATTATTCACTGCCAGATAAGCCAACCAGCTAGGAGTTAGCTGATTCAAAGGTTTATACTACAAACTGAAAATGTGACACTGAAGTCCTATGGGGGTGAAATCAGATTCCTAATAAAATAAATTAAAGTTTTTCATTGATGTCAAAGGAGCCAGGATTTTACCACTGCCCTCTAAGGGCCTTGTTACACATTAAAATTAGCATGTACTAATTGGAGTTAAAATTAGCACATGTTTTGAGCAGTCACATGCTAAGGGTTAATACCTCCTATAACGTGCACTGCTTTGGCCTACCCATAGAGGGCTGGCAAGCAGGAGTATGGCTAGGAACAATGTTAGCTCTGTGCCTTTCCAGTGTACCTGCTCTTAGGGACAAGGTAAGTGGCCCAGACTGCAGGCAGTTGGGGATTGGGGATTGCCAAGGTCTCATTGGGTATGCCTACCCCTACACCTGCCATGACTAGGACCCCCCAGATCTGGCCCACCACTCTCCCTCTCACCCCCAGCTCATATTGACACAGCCACTGCCCCTGGGGCTCCTTCTCTGCCCTTTGGGGTTCCTCCTCTGCCCCCCAGCCCCTCACAACTCACCCCTGCCCCCCCATGTCCCCTGGCTCACCTGTGGTTGCTAGCACTTTCCTGCCAGCACAGGAAAGTGGACAGGGAGGGGGAGCCTGTTTGCCCATTGTGGCAGTGCACCTTTGGGTGCCTCCTACTTTTAAGGGCAGGAGGCTGGCAGCTGGCAGGTGCTTTATTAAGGCGGTCATTTTCAAACTTAGGAAAGCCAGGCAGGGGCAGCAGTTTGCTCCCAGCTGCCGAGGGAGTAAAATTATCTGGCTGAGCAACTGCTCGGCGAACATCTTGGAGATAAGGGCAGGAGCTATGGGAATGGCAGGAGGCTCTTAGTCCTGGGTATGACCTGAAACTGCACCCTGCCAGGGAAGGGTGGCCTGGCAGGGCAGTTTGTAGTGGAACAACCCCCAAGATATGCCAGGCCAGTTACCTCCCTGGTGAAGGTGAGTCAGGGCAGACTGTCCTAGACAGGAGGGTGGACTAACTCGAGATCTAGCCCTGGGAAAGCCCCCTGTCGCACCCATCCACCTTCACTACCACTGTCACCACAGGGCCACTATCGCTCTCTGGGCTGTGGAAATTTGAGGTGCGGGGTGGGGGTGGGCAAGAGCAGCGGCACCCCTCTGCAGGCCACACAAGCACTGCCTGGCCAGCCAGATGCAGGCGGCAGGGAGGGAAGTTTGCATATGGCAGGAGCCAAAGCCACCCTATATTACCGCTGCTTCACATCCAGCCACACACTGCCACCACCCTCCCATTCTGTGTTTGGCTGCGTACACCCTCCTTTCCCCCCGGCTCCTCATTCAGCTGCTGGGAGTACACATATTGAAAAAAAATGAAAGCCCTGCTATAGAGTAAAGATAAACAAGACCCTGTGCAGGATAACCACATCAGTACAGAGTTGTAGGGTTATAAAACATTCTTACACAATAATTTTAACATACAGTATACAATTGTGAGTGTGAGTAGTATTCAAGGGCATTAATAGAATTTGTGAGTGTATGGTGTGCATGGGGGGTTTCAGTCCATCCTCTTGGTCTTGCATCTTGTATGTGGTCTCAATGAGCTGTCTTCATATTGGAGAACCATCAGATGATTTAATATAGCAGCAAGGTACTTTGGCAGGCTTATAAGATGCTCTCAGTGCTCGTGTCCCATGTTCCAAGTACCTCAAAGATCACTGTCTGCACCATTACATCGTACCCCTTCTCCCTCAAGGAATCAGCTAGTGGCCTGTACTTGGACAGCTTTTGCTCCTGGGCTTCAGTGAAAGCCTGTCACTTTTTTTTTGAGTGCGATGGTTACATCAATCATCTTTTTGTTGTCCTTGTCTGTTACCACAAAGTTCAGGTGCAGCTGGCTGTGGTAGTCTGGGACAGCACAGTTCACAGCAACTATCCCAACTGACCCTGAGATGGCTTTCACCAACTGGTTCTGTATGGCATTGTGGCAGAGCTCCCAGGCTCTTACATGGGGCTTACAGGCACATGTGCTGCGGGGCAGGGTCTTCCTCTCAGGGATTCCCTCTGCCATATCTCTGGCACCTCTTGTCTCTACAGCTGTACTGGACAGTGCCACTGACTGGAAAGCAGCTGAGACAGGCTGTGATGCACCAGTCTGTGAAGTGCATGAAGTTCCTGTGGGGCATGAATTTGTTAGCATCCCACTTTTGAGGTGATCTGAAAGACTTTTCTCTGATCAGGTTTCTCCTTCAGGTCACCAATATACTTGGCCTGTGTGGCATCCTTATGGGTTCTCCCCAGGCAGATCCTGATGGGGGTGACCATCACAGGGTACTGATGACTATGAAGTGACAACTGAGCCAGACGTACACACAAAATCTATATGACCAAGTTGAAATGATAGTGCATGTGCATAAAAATGCAAAATAAAGCAATCCCAATTCATTTCATTCTCTGTGCTAGATTATGTCAAATCACCTTAGTGTTTATAATTTTTCAAAGCTAAGCAAGAAACCCTCCTGCACAAGATTTCATCAATTTAATAGCTTTCAAGAATCAGAAGGGACCTATTAGATCATCGAGTCTGACACCCTGCACTGGGCAGGAAAGAGCACTGGGGTCAAGTAACCCCAGCCAGGTGCTTGTCTAATCTCCTTTTAAACACCTCCAAGGTAGGGAAAAGCACCACCTCCCTTGGAAGTCCATTCCATATTTTGGCACCTTACCATAAATTTTTTTTTCCTAATGTCCAATCTAAATCTGCTCTCTTTGAGTCTATGGTCGTTGTTTCTAGCAACCCCAAGGGGTGCCCTGGTAAACAAAGTATCCCCTATTCCCTGCTGACCTCTCTGATTAGCTTATAGACAGCCAGAAGATCGCTTCTCAGCCTTATCTTGAGGAGGCTGAAGAAATTTAGATCCCTCAATCTGTCTTCATAGGATCTTACCTGCAGGCCCTCAACCATATCCCTCTTGAAGTGCAGCGCCCAAAACTGTATGCAGTACTCCAGCTGTGGCCTAACTAATACCACATAGAGGGGAAGTATCACCTTCCTAGACCTGTTCGTGATGTACCTACCAATGCAGGAAAGTGTGCAGTTAGCCCTACTTATTACCTCATCACATTGGCAACTCATGTTCATTTTTGCGTCAACTATGACTCCGAGATCCCTTTCTGCTGCTGTGATACTTAGAATGGTACTTCCCAGTCTACAGGTGTATTGGTGATTCTTTCTCCCCAGGTGCAGCACTTTGCACTTATCTTTGTTAAATTGCATCCTATTCTGATCTGCCCACCTTCCCAATCTGTCCAAATCTACCTGAATTTGCTCCCTATCCTACAGTGTGTTTACACATTGGCCCTTTTTCAATCCTCTGGGACCTGTCCTGAGTGACAGGAGCACTCAAGCAGTTGTGCCAGTGGTTTCACTATGACACCGGCCAATTCCTTTAGTACCCTTGGGTGAAGGTCATCGAAACCTACTGAGTTAAATATGTCCAACACCTCCAAGTGCCCTTTCACTAGGTCAGCACTGACTGTTGGTGGATTGATCTCTCTCTCACACCAAACAAAGTCTTATTGGGAGGTGTGTTTGTATCCACGTCCAGGAACACAGATACAAAGAAATCATTTAAGAGCTCAGCTTTGTCCATCCTATTTGTTACAAGTTGCTCTAGTCCATCCTGTATTGGCCTTATGTTACCCTGTGCCGCCTTCTTGCTCCCTATGTACTTAAAGAAGGACCTTTTGTTACCGTTAATCTTTTTTTTGGCTTTCCTCACTGCTTCCCTGCAAGCATAAGCCAAGCAGGTGTACTCCTCCTTGGTGGCTGCCCCCTGCTTCCACAGCCTGTAAGCCTCTCTTTTCCCCGCTGGGCTCTCCTGGATTTCCTTGCTCAGCCAACAGGGTTTCCTGGCTCTTTTGCCCTTTATGTGTATCAGGATGGTACCCCTCTGTGCCTGCAGAACCAGTCCCTTGAAGAGCCCCCACCCTTCCTGGACTCCCAACTCACTGATGTTATTACCCCTCAGTCCCACTCTAACTAATCTCCTGAGTTCATTGAAATTGGTCTTCTGGAGGTCTAGCACTTTTGCCTTGCTAGTTATCTTTCCCACCTTTCACCAGATAGTGAATCCTATCAACAGATGGTCACTATCTCCTAGGTTAACCTACAGATCCCCCACCAAGTCCTCTGTGGCCAGCACCAAGTCAAGTAAGGCATTTCCCCTAGTGGAACTTGTGACAGCTGAAAAGTGTGCCTGTGTGATAAAGGTGCTTGCTGAAGGCTCTATGAAGATTAGATCAAGTGTTTTTTCTGTATTGGTTTAGATATTAAGCTATATGTTGTTGCTAAAAGCCTACTTAAAGTCTAAGTTGTAGTGGGGCCTTGTATAAAGTAATGCCTAGTAAATTTAGCAAAGCCTAGAAATAGTAAGGCCCTGTGGCATAGTTAAAATTACCTTATCAAAGGAATGCAAGGCTTGTACTGCTAATTGGTCAGTCTAAGGACAGTTGAAGTAAAAGGAAT
>JAGPOW010000797.1:21460774-21474995 GCA_030014935.1 Caiman crocodilus | reverse complement strand
ACCTTATCAAAGGAATGCAAGGCTTGTACTGCTAATTGGTCAGTCTAAGGACAGTTGAAGTAAAAGGAATCTGAGTGGTCGGTCATTATCAGTATCATTCAGAAGCTATAAATGAGCTAGAATGTCTGGAAACCATTCAGAAGGAAGATACAGCTCTGTGAAAAGGATTAGTTAAGCTGTTGCCTGGATCAGTGGGCCCGTGAACCTCAAGGAGCCCAAGGACTGCATTCCAGGGTCCTTGACAGCACCCTTTGGACAGTGTTGCTCAGGGATGCCTGACTTCACTGAACTTTGTAGAAAGAAAAGCTTGCTGTGTATCAGGCATCAGAGGGAACTGCCAATAAGTTGCCAATAAAAATTGCTTTAGTCTGTCATTGTTTGTTTTATTACTACATGTAGTTGTGTTTTTGTTAAGTCAATAAATCTTTCTTACCTTTCCAAACAGGATTCTGGTGACAAGACTGACACAAGAAAAATCAAGTCTCTGCTAATGGTTACAAACCATTAGGCATAAAGAAAGTGGAACTTGTGGCACCCAACACCAGACCCATGCCATAAGATGGTAACAGTTATCATGAAGGCAGGGAAAGAGTGGATGACAATAGTGAGAGTGCTATCAAGAAGAACAAACAGTTGCTCTGCTAGTGGTTGCCACCCACTAGGCATTTGTAACAAGCAGGCCATCCCGGGGCTGGTCCAAATGTTGATCCACCCACATGTCTAGGGCAGTCCACCCACCTGCCTCTCCTGTCACACCTTTGGTGCAACATAAGTTGTTCCCAGGTGGGAAACTACCCATTTAATTTCCCTAATGCCAATAGCAAATGCATGACTCCAAACATTCTCTTATACCAATGTCCTATGTCTTGCAGATGGCATCCATATCCACTAATACTTCCCCAGCTCCTTAGTTGGGCTGCACTCAGCCTCACCCATTCCAAACTTGGTCCTCAGACCTACCTGGGCCTCATGCCCCACTCACTGGGGCTTCTTCCCATGCCCCCACACTGAGGCCTCAACACCTGGCTCCCTCAGTGGGTTTTTACCGTGCCCAACATCTGGATCTCTCAGGGGACTTCTACCCTGCACTTCACTGGGCTGCTGGACCTAATGCCCCTTGGACCTCAGGCCTCACTCAGTGGGCCTGGGCCCTGTTTCAGGCCCCTTTCTTATGGCCTGGACTGCACCTTAGGCCCCATTTAGTGGGCCTGGGCCCTGTGCTTTTCTGTCAGGGTGTGCTCTCCTAACCTTTCCTCTCCACACAGTTACCTGCAAGGCAGTGGGAACTGAGGTTTTCTGAAATCCCATACTTGTTTTTCACTGGGGAGGCACAGGTGTGGCATTTCCTGGAGACTGCCTTGCCACACGCAGCCCCACCACACCATCCAGCCCCAGCAGGTTATTGTTTTAAGTCATTTCCCAGGACCAGGAAACTCTTCCATCCCCATAGTTCCTACCCTGACACCTCCAAGCTATTCTGGGAGCAGCAGATCTCTGTCTGGGTGATGTTGTTCCTTTGGCCCCTTGATGTAGCTGCCAGCTCTGCTTTTGAGGCCTAGCCTTATACCCAGGCTCCCAGCCTCTTCACCAATCAGGAGGACTTCTGCCTAACATGTGACCATCTAATTGGGTCTGCTCCCACCTACAGGATGCTTGCCATCTTCTCAGATCCCTTAAAATGGCAGACACAACCTGTACTCTGCCACAGCATTGAGTTAGATAGGCCTCAACCCTCTACCACACCCAAGTCTAAAAATAAGAGCGATGGTTCCTCTAAAAGAAAAACTGTTGGCAGAGACCTACCATACTCATCACATGTGTATATCCAAGCTAAGAGAGCAAGAGAGAAAGACTGAGACAGTATAACTAGAAAAGGCAAGGAAGCTACATATACATTTCAGTTGAACTAGTAACTAAAAAAACAAAATGACTAAGTATACATTTCAAGAAGAACCTGTAAAAGGTGCACTGAACACAGGAAAGATGTCCGGTACATGACAAATGCAGGCTATGCCTTGCTAAACACATCCTCTAATTCTCAAAACCGGCATCCAATATCTAAGGTGTTACAAATGTCTCAATCATTCAGTGTCTGTCTGGAGTTCTGTAAATAGATCATCACCAGTACAGGGTATTGTAAATTTTCCTCATGGTTAAACAAATACCCAAAGACAGGTCCAGTAACCAATACCTCTAGATATCCTGTTTAGCTACCCAAGACACATCACATTTAATTGATCTACAACTTCCAAGCTGGTCAATAACTGCAAGAAAAACAAATTTTCAAACCTGGACAGATCCAAAAACAGAATCCAGGCAATTTAACAATTGTAATGTGATGGTCCCCCTTTCCTCCCTGTTTTGTTCAGATTTTAATTGACAAACCATCAAGGAAAAATGCTTTGAAGCTATACAATTAAACAGTATAAGGGCAAAACAGATTTGGCAGAAATGTGTGCACTCCAGGAGAAAGAGAGAAATCACTACAACACGGACCTTGTACAGGAGAGATTGAGTAGATAAAAGGGGTGGAGGTGTAACTCTCTATGTTAAGGAAAGCTACGCATCCCTGCAAGCTGATGTTGGCGACCAGGGTGGATGACTGGAGACCCCCGGATTAAAATCTGTGGGGAACATGGCACAGGGGACAGTGGGAGTCGACTACAGACCTCCCACCCAAAGTCAAGAGCTTGACCAGGAGTTTTCCTGGGAACTGGCTGAGGCCACATGGTACAGGACCATGGTTGTCATGGGTGACTTCAATTATCCAGACATCTTGTGGGAGGGTCACTCAGCAAAATCCGAGTGATCACAAAGATTCCTATCATGCATGGATGACTTCTACCTGACTCAAGAAGTCTACAGGCCAATGAGAGGTAAAGCGCTGCTCAGCCTGGTACTGGCTACTGGGGATGACCTAATCAGTGACCTAGTGATCAACGGGAAGCTGGATGACAGCAACCAAGAGCTGATCACCTTCACCATCCGCCATAAAACTGGCAAGTCAGCCAACAACACTGAAGTCCTTGACTTCAGGAAAGCTGTCTTTGACAAGCTCAGGAGGCTTGTCAGTGAGGCCCTAAGGGACCACAACCCCAGGAGAAGGGAAGTTCAGGAAGAGTGGTTGCTCCTCAAGGGAGCGATCCTCAATACACAAGCTAATTCTATTCCATCTCAGAAGAAAGACAGCAAGAGGGCACAGCAACCCCACTGGGTCTCCAGGGATCTAGCAGACCACCTGAGGCTAAAAAGAAAGGCCTACAAAGGATGGAGGATGGAATTCACCTCCAAGGAGGAATATTCTGCACTGGTCCAGTCCTGCAGGGAGCAAACCAGGAAAACCAAGGCTGCAACTGAACTCCAACTAGCTTTGAGCATCAAGGACAATAAAAAGTCCTTTTCATATATGTGGGGAGCCGGAGGAAAAGCAAGAACAACATTGGACCCCTGCTGAACTAGATGGGACAACTGACAACTGACGTTCAGGAAAAAGCCAACCTACTGAACGGGTACTTTGCATTGGTCTTTCATCAGTCCCATGGGTGGCCAATGCCCACTACAGAACAGGGAGGTCTGGGTGAGGGAGATCCCCTGCCCTCCATCAATGGTGACCTCGTGAAGGAACACATTGAGAGGCCGGATACCTTCAAGTTAGCCGGCCCTGACAATCTACACCCCAGGGTACTCAAGGAGCTGATGAGCATCATAGCCCAGCCACTGGCATGGATCTTTGAAAACTCCTGGCGCTCTGATGTAGTGCCCGAAGACTGAAAGAAGGCCAATGTGGTGCCTATCTTCAAGAAAGGGAGGAAAGTGAATCCGGCAAACTATAGGCCCATCAGCCTGACTTCTATCCCAGGGAAGATCTTAGAAAAGTTTATTAAAGAGGCCATCATCAATGGAGTGGCTGATGCCAACATCCTGAGGAATAGGCAGCATGGGTTTGTTGCAGGTAGGTCTTGCTTGACTAATCTCATTTCCTTCTACAACCAAGTGACCTATCACCTGGACAAGGGAGAAGAGATTGATGTCATATATCTTGACTTCAAAAAAGCCTTTGATCTGGTATCCCATGATCACCTCTTGGCGAAACTGGCCAATTGTGGTCTTGGGTCCACCATGATCGCTGGATGGGAAACTGGCTCCGGGGTCAGACCCAGGGAGTAGTAATTGATAGAAGTCAATCATCATGATGCCCCGGGACAAGTGAGGTCCCCCAAAACTCTGTCCTTGGACCCATATTGTTCAACATCTTCATTAATGATGTGGACATTGGAGTCAGAAGTGGACTGGCCAAGTTCACCAATGACATCAAACTTCGGGGCAAAGCACCTATACTGGAAGACAGGAGGGTGATCCAGGCTAGCCTGGCCAGGCTCAGCAAATGGGCGGATGAGAACCTGATGGTGTTTACCACTAAAAAATGAAAGGTTTTCCACCTTGGAAAGAAAAACCTTCAGCATCCTTATAGGCTCAGCAGTGCTACACTGGCTAGCATTATGGAAGAAAGAGACTTGGGGGTCATAATTGACCACAAGATGAACATAAGCCTGCAATGTGATGCTGCGGCTAGTAAAGTGACCAAAACGCTGGCTTGCATTCATAGATGATTCTCAAACAAATTCCGGGAGACACTCTCCCCTTGTACTTGGTGAGGCCGCAGCTGAAGTACTGCATCCAGTTTTGGGCTCCACAATTCAAAAAGGATGTGGAGAAGCTTGAGAGAGTCCAGAGAAGAGACACGCACATGATCAGAGGTCAGGAAAACAGACCTTATGACAACAGGCTGAGAGCCACAAGGTTCTTTAGCCTGGAAAGTGCAGGCTCAGGGGTGATCTGATGGCCACCTATAAATTTATCATGAATGATCATCAGTATCTGGGGAAACATTGGCTCACCAGAGTGCCCCAAGGGATGGTGAGGTTGAATGGTTACAAACTACTGCAAGACCAATTCAGGCTGGACATAAAGAAGAATTCCTTTACTGTTTGAGCCCTCAAGTTCTGAAACAGCCTGCCATCGGAGGTGGTTCAAGCACCTACATTGAACACCTTCAAGAGTAAATTGGATGCTTATCTTACTGGAATCCTATGACCCCAGCTGACCTTCTGCCCTTTGGGCAGGGGGCTGGACCCGATAATTGTCTGAGGTCCCTTCCATCTCTTATGTCTATGAAATCTATTAAATCACACCCAGCTTCTCCAGGTGAAGGATCTAATTGTTTGTACTGATCATGGGCCCCAAAAACAAGCAGAACTATAAGATCAGCTGATCTAACAGGTTTTTTAAAGGTCAAGCCATAATCAAATCTGAACACGTAATATAATTAACACATTCCAAGGAATCTGGAAATAAGAAACTAAAGGGGTTGAGCTTGGGAAGAGTAATGCTAATTTCAAACCTCAAAGTAATGTGGTGTAATTTGCCTATTGGGTGAACCCTAGTTCAGGTGGTAATCTTTCATGATAATTTTTAACACCTTTTGATCCCATAGGATAACAACTATAGGGCACGATTGTGAGTGGTTCTCAAGTCAACAGATTAGCATAGGATAAGGTATAAAGAAGCACATATGTCAGGGGATCAGCATGAAGGATGGGATAAAAGGACCATCGCTGTACCATGCCTGGATATCGGACTCCCAGGGTGAGTGAGCACCAGATCCTGACCAAGGGAGCTTCCCAGTGACCCCTCGGACAGCACTGATTGGAGATGCCTGACTTCGCTAGAACAACTTGCTGCACACCTGGCATAGAAGGACTGCCGATAAGTTGCCCACCCCATGTGGGAACTCTTTGTCATTCTGTCTATCTGTTGTTATTATTCACTATTATCTCTTTATTACTCTACTATCTGTTTGTCACATTAACCTTTCTGTTAACTGTTGTATGCTAAGCTATTAGTAAATTTGCCTTTACTTCACTCCTGATTCAGATCCTCAATCCCAAACCCAGCAGCCTCACAGCTGATACACTCACAGTGCCTAGCCAACCTGTAACAAAATTGGCGTCATGAACAGGATCAAGGGTGGAGATTTTGAAGGGGAAGAATGGTAGAGAGGGGTGGGCCCCACTGATTGCTTTGATAGAAGAGATTATGGGTACTAGGAATCTAGGGTGGGATAAGGAAAGGTTGAGACCCACCTGGAGTGAACCCGCCACAGTACCCTGTCAGTGGGCCACATTCACTGCCATGCAGAAGGGTAGACCGAAGAAAGGATGCTTGTCTTGGCTGTTGGCAACTTGCTTAAGACTGGAGGTGGAGGAGGCCACTCAGTTTCATCAGGAGAACCAATCTCTAAAAGAGTGAATAACTCAGCTTGAGAGGGAATCGAGGGAGGAAAAGTATTCTAGTAGCGTGGCTCGCGCAGTGGCCAGAGCAGCACAAAACCACCTGAAGATACTAGAGCATCGGGAGGGGAAAATACTAGTTGTACAGACAATCACCTCCCTCGAAAGAAAGGTACAAGTGGTGCAGTCAGTCGAGCACCCTCCCCCACTCCCCTGCAAAAGGGTATGGCAGTGTCTGTATAGTGGGATATCAGAGACAAACAAAGGCCAGTGATCTTCATGGGTGGGGATAGCAAAGAATATGTCTTTAATGTCCACAGATCCCATCCACTGGGGGCCAAAACACTTAATGCTTTCTGTTAGTGCAGGCATGGATAGGACCGCAATCGTCAGATGGTCAGTGCTGGCATTCAAAGCCCTAAAATCAACAGTTAATTGCCAAACCCCATTTGGTTTATGTACCGGCCACACCGGGTTGTTGTACAGGGAATGAGTTTGAATGATGGTTCCATCCTCCAGCTGCCAGTGGATAATGTCTTGGATAGGTTGTGTTGCCTCAAGAGGTGTACCCTCTTCATGGCCTGCAGGGCCAGTGAGGTCATGGAACATCGGGCCACCCATGAAGATCGCTGGCTTTTGTTTGCCTTCATATGGCTGAGACAGCAGTACACCTACCCAGTTCTACCCCTGGGTTGGGTGCACAGCCTCACCTTGGCCCATGGAGTGCTGGTTGGTCCATGAAGTCCAATTAGGTCATCTGGGGTGCATGTTTGGTAGTATGTCGACAATGCCATGGTGGGAGGCCAAGACTGGGAATTAACCATTTGTGCTTTTGAGTCCCTAAAGGAGAATGTGCAGGTGTTTGGGTTCACACTGTCCAACAAAAAGATCCAAGAAGTTGGGCTCCAGTGTGAATTCCTAGGAATCCAATGGAAGCAAGGTGGACCCACCATACTGGCTAAAGAGCTGCAGAGCCTGGTAGATACCCCTGCCCCCAACAATGTAAAAGAAGTGCAAGCCCAGCTGGGAGTGCTTCACTTCTGATGCCTGCATGTCCCCGAGTTTAGCATGTTGGCCCAACCTCTGTATAATTTGTTTAAGAAAAAGACACAGTGGGAATGGAGCCCCAAGCGCCAACATGCCATTCAAGCCCTCAAGGAGGCAGTAACCACCCACACCTCCCTAGCAGCACGGTGCCCAGAAGGGGAGCTTTGGCTCCATGTAAATGTGTCTTACAGTGGACCCCACTGAAGTTTATGGCAGAGGGATACACCTGAGACAGAGGGAAAATCCCTTGGGTTTTAAAGCAGAGGCTGGAAAGGGATTGAAGCCCAATACACCCTGCTAAAACAAATACTGTGTGCAGAAGCCGCAGCTTTAGAAGCCACAGAGGCCCTGAGAGGGGAGCTACCCACTGTCATAACCACCCCGGTGCCCATCCTGGGAATGGCATTGTCTGACTGACACCTCCCACCAGGGGGAAAAGCCCAAGAAACAACAGTGCAAAAATGGATCTATTATATTTTAAGTCAGGCTCAGAGGGTAGCCCCAAAGTAGCATCTGGCACTAGTGGAAAAGGTCACAGAAAGCACAATTAACATATATCCAGATGCAGCCAGCTCTGATGAGCCATATCCCATCAAAGCAGCACCTCCCTTTTCACCCAACATGAAAATTTCAGAAGACACAGAAGTCTGGGTTGCCGACCGCTCAGCCAAAGGTCATATCTGGAGGAGGGCTGCCATACAGAGATAGTAAGCAACTCACACTAGGGGGAGGTGGTCAGTGCGCAACATGCTGAGCTAGCCACTGTAGTCAGAGTAGCCAGGTATGCACTGGTAGAGGGACTAGGCCACCCTACAAGGCCCATTTATATCTACTGCAATTCATGGATGGTAGTGGAGGGTTGCACCAAGTGGCTACCCTTGCAGAAAAGGGAAAACTTCAAAAGGTGAGGAAGAGACATCTGGAGCCATGAAAAGTGGGAGGCCTTGTGGAAAATGGCACAGGGTTAGGCCTTCCCATACATACAACATATTAATGCAGCACATGGGAGCAGAAAAGCTGAGAGGTCTGAGGCAAAGTGGAACAGGCAAGTGGATGAGCTAGCCAAAGGCAGCACAAAAACCCTTGTTGCTGAAGTAGAGACTCAATCACCCCAAGAGAAACCACCCAGTCCCTCCCTCTGGCAGACCCTTGGAGTGTTAGCCGCAGAATAACTGCATTGGCAGCATGGGCACCCTGGCCGCAATGGCACTGCTCACCTAGCAGCCACCTGGGGCATTCACCTAACTAAAAAGGAAGCGCAGGAATTAGTCAACTCCTGCATTACCCGTCAGGAGGTCAAAGCTCGACTGACCCCTGCCTCAACTACCCCTTTGTTGTTATGCGATGGAAAGGTAAAATGGCAAATTTGGCAATTTGACTTCATAGGCCTGCTCCCCCACGCCCCCAGAAAATGACAGTATGTGTTTGTAGCAGTGGAAGCGATCACCAGAATGATGTTCACCTGGGCCTATGCCAAGGCCACTGCAAAGGATACCTGTGCAGCACTGGAAGACCTGTTAGCCATCTACCAACCTCCTGTGGAGCTGCAAAGTGACAACGGTTCATATTTTTACAACCATCTTGTCTATGAGTGGACTGCGAGACATCATGTGCTGTGGACCTATCACATTCTCTATCACCCACAATCTAATGGACTAATACAACGGGCCAACGGTATGTTAAAGTGCAACCTGCAAATGGCCGCTGTGTAGCAAAACCCCCAGTTGTTTGGGGGTTTTTTATTTTAAAATGCATTCCCTCCCCTTCCCCAACTATTTCTGACTTCTCTCTCCCTCTCTATTCTCTACAGATAAGTATAAGTGAGCTCAGACTTAGGATAAGTTTTAAACATTTTATTTTGCTAGCAAGTTTTTGGTTTTGGATATCCATTGTTTTATTAGGTTTGTATTAATTTTTACTGTTGTATATTGTATTGATTTTTATTATTATGGATATTGTATGGTTTAGGCCTCTGTTTTTCATGTCAAGTTTCCATTTTATATTTCAGGCCTCCATCTTGTGTCCTCTGCTTGGGCATGCCACGTTGCAATAATGTGTTTCATTGTACCTCTTCCATGTAAATTGGTTCCCCGAAAAATGAGAATGATTGAGAATGATTGAAATACAATGGTAGGAGGCCTCTACTGAATGGCTTGTAATGACTGGGCCATCACCTCGCATTGATTCACCCAGGAACCATGGACCTCACCCAGGAACAGAGACAAGACCAGCATTTGAAAAACAAAAGACTTTGCAGAAACAGAAATTCTATCATTGTACCCCACCATGACAGACACCCAAAACTACACATCCCTGCATGGATCACACATGCTCAGTACATTGGGGCTGACCCTTGCCTGAGCATGCCTCCTATCACTAGGGTGACACACAGTCTGCCCCTATAAAAAGGGGAAGTGAAGACAGACACAGTGAGAACACCATTTCCATCTGGACCAGACCAGCTTTCACATCACCTTTCCACTCCAGAGGCCCTGCCAGCAACACCCCCTGGACATCCCCAAGCTGAAGGAGACCCCCAACTGGCCATCGAGGATCAACTTCCAGCCTGGGATAGGTAGATATTACCTGTACACCTCCTCCTACAATTTGGACTCTCTCTTACTCTCTCTGTCTCTCTCTTCATGGATTTCAGTGGACTTCAGCCCCTGCACCAAGTCTCTCTAACCCAAGCTGCCACTGTGTGTGTGTGGGTGGGTGTGTGGGTGCAAGGGAACCAATGTGGTATTGTGTTACCATCTCCTTGGTTCAATAAAACCATTGTCATTTGCAACCCTGAGTTGGGTCATGTTTTACTGAACCCTAGTCCCTTCCTTATTTTAAATTCTACCTCATTTTCTCTCTCGCTCTCTTCCTCTCTCTCAATTCCAGCCCCCACTCCCCTCCACTAGTTTCCCAATCTCCTCTCAAGTCCTACTGCCTTTTCCCTGTGACTTTCTGCTTCATCTTAGTCTCTTCTGCCACTTTTCCTGTAATTTTCTGCTGTCCCCCTGATTCCCATGCTCCTACTGCTTTTTCCCTGTGACTTTCTACTGTATTTCTCTGCTTTTCTGCTGCCTTTCAGTCTCTCCTCCTGCTTTTCCTGCAATTTTCTGCTGTCTGTCTCTCTGTTTTCAGGCTTCCCCCCGCCACCCCTGCAGCTTCCCAGACTTCTCTAGGTGCCCCAGAGCCATCCTCTGACTCCCCCACACCCAGAGCCCCTCTTTAACACCCACACTTTCCCTTAGTCCCATTTTTCCCTCTCCCTATCTACCTTTTCAGCTTCTCTATAGCTCTGGCTCCAAACCCAGCCTCTGCACCAGCATGCTTCCCTGTTCTGTAGGTTTTGGGCATTGTCTTTTAATCAATTAATCTAAAGTTACCCCAAGCCTCAGTTCTTCAGCACAAGCCCCTGCAGTACTGGTTCTAGTCCCAGTCCTGGTAACTTTAAATCCTTACACTTTTACTTTCTTACCTTAAACTTTCCCCAGGTATCCCAAGTACATTGAGCATGTACGTACATACACATCACAACACCCAACTTAGGAATTCACCTGTATGTATGTGTAGGTGGGTGGTATGTGCGTGAATTAGTGAATACACATATATAAATATCATTTTGTGTGTGTGTGTTATATGAATTAGTAATCCACATATGTGTATTGGCTATGCAGGTGTTAGCAACTAGTAACTGATTCTGTCTAAATTTGGTTTGTGTTTGGGCTTAAACTGGTGATAGGTGTGCATGAACCTACACACACATTCAAAATAATTAGTTTATCTGAGCTGCTAGTGTTACTGTGTATGCCTAGTAGGGGTGTATGCATGTAGTGAGTGTATGTGTGCTTAATTGATTTTTATGTGTGCATGTGCAATTGTACAACACACTCTCCTGTCTAACAGTGCAATATTGAGATCCTGAGCTTTGGCCTGACCCCTCAGAGCAACAACTAGCCTGGCCCTCAAGAACTGGGACTTACACCTGATCACTCAATTAACTGGGCCAATAATCAGCCCCACCCCAGAGGAAACACCATGCAGCAAGCATTTGGCCAGGGGGGTCCCCGTGAGCTGGCAGTGAAACGGCCAAAGGGTGGCTGAGGAAAGCTCCAGGCAGGGGACCACGCAGTAGTTAGGCACCTGCAGGGGGACAAGCAGGAAGGGGTGTTAATGGCATGAGACACGCATAACTCATGGTGGGTGTCAAGGTCAGATCCATCTAATGGAAGCCAGACTCCATTTTTCCTTGTTCCTGCAGATTGGGTCCATTAGCAGGCACAGCCGTACAGACCTTGGAGGCAGCCTGGGGTCACAACCCTGCTCCAGAGTGATGCTGCCACCCACCACCCTCATCTAACAATGAAGGGGTGGAATGCCATCTTAACAGAACTGCTGCTTGTCTGTCACTGTTTGACTAATGTGGGGCATTCACATGCTCCCATGCCCCGGGTTGCACCCACTGCCAAAGCCTCAGTCAGGCTGCGCTACTGGGAGAGGCCTGCTATAATTGAAGAAGTGCGGAACTGGTCTGAAAGTTGCCGACAGTGGATTGTAGATTGGCAAGGGGGGACCTGTAAATGTTATTGTGGAATCGGGTGGTTGCTCGGTTTTCTCCCATATGCCAGGCTAGGAAAAAATGAGTATGGAACAGGGGGGGATTGTGGTTTCTGGCAATGGCCCTGGTGCTGTTATATTCTGCCTGCAGGTACCCTGCCCACTCTGAGTCCTGATGTGATCACTACCACTGCCATGCCTGTAGCTTGAAATTCTACACCCACCTGAAGCCCAAGAAAGTAGCTGAACCCTCCCACCCTGCTTCCATGGGAGACGATAGCTCCATTGGTTCCTCTGCCCAATGATACTTTGGTGTAATGGTGTGTGGCTCACCAAATACACTGGTCCTCCAGATACAGCAAGGTACTGTAGTGGTTTAAAAACAGCACCTATGCTATCAAGTGGTGGTCCATGGAATGGGAGGCTAACAAATCCTACATTCTGGGTCTTTTGTGGTTTTGCCATATGGATGAAGGAGGGCATGTTCACAGACTTGAATACACAGTAGCTGCATATCGCCAAGCAGTTTAGGAAAGTCTGCAGGGCACTGCCCTGGTCAGCCCAGAACTCCTGGCCAAGCCCTTAGGGGGCACCATGCCAGAATCACCTTTGCAAGATTTCAAAGCCCCATGGCAATGTAAATTTAAGTACACAGGCAGGAACTCACCCAAGCCAATAGACTGACCTGACTGGGATGTTTACCAATCTCAGGGAGAAGGGAGATGGTTAAACACCTGACAGAGGAACCCCTAGTCATTTTCTGCATTAACCAGGGATGCATGTTGTTAATCCAGAAGAAGCCACCACAGGTGTATCTGCTACCTCATTTGTCTAATATGGCCCCATCTTGGAGTTTCCAAACCAAGGCTCCAGTCCCTCCTTAATGATTCCTTGTTTAATGCTTACATCACATTTAAGCCCGAGCAATGGTTTGTCACAGCAGCATTTCCCAACTGCTCTATGGGTGCTTGGTTGGCAGACAACATGCTGCAATGGGCCTGGCCAACTGTTTTCCAACCCCCAGCCCAACTTTCAACCACCCAAGAAAAAAAAAGATGCCCTAGATCACATGTCGAGCGTGATCAATTCAGCCATGGGAGTTTGGAACATAGATAAATCTCAGAAAAACACTCAAGGAATCATGAATATATGGTGAGCCATAGGTTTTCCTCACTAAAGGTGGATACGATTAATAACCTGGCCCTAGAGTACACTGATGAGTTAGTGGCAACCATTGGCCAAGAAGCAGCAAAAATAAGTCACCTTTTAATGCATGTGGCCTTCCAAGCCAATACTAATCAAACCTGGAGCACTGCTTGTGCCCAAGTACAGCTTTCACTTAACCTTCATTTCTCCAAGGTAATGAGTGATCTCAGACACAAAGAATGGACTATCAGTTTAGAGCACCATGGGCTACTCCCAGCTTTAGCCCAATGGTTAGTTTACCAAGACACATGGAGCACACGATGGGAGGGATGTAGCAATACAAAATGCATTTTTTGTCGTGCATTCAGTAGCAAACGGCACATGGTCTACTGCCTATCTCTTAACAACAGGACTGGGGGGTGGATGTATGTGAGACAGGGACTTACATCATCCTATTTGGGAAACTGTAACCTTAGAAGGCCCCAAGTATTTAGCTCAATCCCCGGTGTACCTTGTAAATGGTATTTTAATAGGCTTGGGAACTTTATGTAGGGGTGGCCCAATAGTTCATTCAATAGTCCGTTCGCAGTTTCACTGTACCGGCCGTATGTACTTAGACATTCATGGCTTAATCTTTGAGACAAGCATATGCTACTGGCAGGATCAACCAGGTAGCCGCGCTTTCCTCGGGCGAGGAGAGAGAGCGGGGCGGGCGGGCGCACGGGCCCGAGCCGCCCCGGAAGCACCCTCCCAGCGGTCTGACCTCGCTGAGAGAGATGTCGGTGTGAGAGTCGGGCCGGGGCCTCGGCTGGAGGGGCCCGGCGCGCGGCGGGTCCCCGCCTTGGCCCCCCGCTCCGCCCCCTCTCCCCGCGTCGCGGACACGCCGCCTTCTCTAGCAGTCCGTTTGCACGGGCGGGGGCCGCCATGGCCTCCGCCGCACCCGCCTCGCTCCTGGGGAAAGCGGGTGGGAAGAGGGCGCACGGGCTCCAGCCCGGCACCTGCCCTTCCCTCCCCGCCGTCCTTCCCCGTGCCGCTGCGCTGCGGTCCCCGCGCCTTCCCCGCCTGGGTCCGTGTGCCCGCCCGCCCCGCTCTCTCTCCTCGCCCGAGGAAAGCGCGGCTACCTGGTTGATCCTGCCAGTAGCATATGCTTGTCTCAAAGATTAAGCCATGCATGTCTAAGTACACAC
>JAGPOW010000797.1:21426774-21460674 GCA_030014935.1 Caiman crocodilus | reverse complement strand
ACTGTGACAACTCTTAGCGGTGGATCACTCGGCTCGTGCGTCGATGAAGAACGCAGCTAGCTGCGAGAATTAATGTGAATTGCAGGACACATTGATCATTGACACTTCGAACGCACTTGCGGCCCCGGGTTCCTCCCGGGGCTACGCCTGTCTGAGCGTCGCTTGAAAGTCAATCGCCTGCGTGGTGTGCGTGGGGCCGGCGGCGCTGCCCGTCTGGTCCCCGCCGCCGCTGGGCGCGGCTGGGGTGTCTCGCAGGCAACCCGGGGTCCCTCGGGCCCGCCACCGCTCACCTGCCGGGTGGCGAGCGGGGCGGCCCGAGCCCCCGGAACGCCTTCGTCCCCCTAAGGTCAGACCCGATGGTGCCCCGGAGCGCCCGCTTCGGGGAACTCGTCCCGCTCGTGGAGAGGAGCGTCGCAGGCGGTCCTGACCTGTGCTCCGGCCGGGTTGGGCCGCGCGGTGCCCGCTCCCGGGGTTGCCGGGGGGAGCCGGGCCCGCCCTGCGCGGCTATCTGTGGCGACACGGCTGCCCGCGGGGGTCTCGGTCCCGCGCTCCTACCCGTCCCCGGGAACAGCATGCGCCCGCAGGCGCGTGGGCGGAGAGAGGATGAAGGGCCCCTCGGCAGGGCAGGGGGGCGCGGCAAGGAAGGGAGCACGCGGCGGGGTTTGCACGCTCAGCCGGCTGGCGGGCGAGAGCGGCTTGCAGGCGGCGGGGAGGCGCCAGGCGCCCGGGAACCCGAAGGCCCCTCAACATGATTTGTATAACACCCTTACCAGCAACTCCCTATATTACTCCAGCCCAGCAAGCTATTTGGGAAGGTCCTAGCTGCTTGTACCATCCCAAAGGCATGTATTGGGCCTCTTGTGCCAGCTGCTGTGCAGAAGGTCAAGCTCTTCAAGGAGCATCAGCTATTTTATATGTCCAACACCAGGAAACTACTTTAATGTGGCCAAAAACCCAATTAGAAAGCATCACCCTTAGCCTAAGTTTTCCAAAATCCTGGGTTCAAGATGTAGATAGATATGCCCAAGTTAGTGGTATGGAATGAAGTGCCCTCCCACATTAAGGGTTTGTTTGAAGCTGCCTGAAAAGCAAAACAACATGCCCTCATAGCTCAAGAGAGAGGGTGAATTATCAAATGTACTACTAATATTCCCCCACTGTGTAAGTGGTATGAGGTGACCTGTACTGTACAAATGTATACTTTTACCAAAGGTGCTCCTTTTCCTTGGCTTGCAGTAGTAATAGGTTTACTTATAGGATTGATATTACTCAATATAATCCTTAGATGTTGTTGTTATAAAACTAAGTCCTATGTCTACGTCAGAACAAATGTTGTTGCAATAAATACATGGTCTTAGAGACATTCAGGCAATTGTCTAAGTGGTTAAGATAAGCTAATACAAAGCTTGCAAGTTTGCAAACTGCAAGTGGAATTTGTCTGTCACAAGTTAACCAGTTTTGAATCTAACTGTTTGTACTGATCATGGGCCCCAAAAACAAGCAAAACTATAAGATCAGCTGATCTAACAGATTTTTTAAAGGTCAAGCCAGAACCAGATCTGGCCACCTGATATAATTAGCACTTTCCAAGGAATCTGGGAATAAGAAGCTAAAGGGTTGAGCTTGGGAAGAGTAATGCTAATTTCAAACCTCAAAGTAATGTGGTGTAATTTGCTTATTGAGTGAACCCGAGTTCAGGCATTAGCCTTTCATGATAATTTCTAACACCTTTTGATCCCATAGGGTAACAGCTATAGGGCACAATTGTGAGTGACTCTAAAGCCAACAGATTAGCATAAAATAAGGTATAAAGGAACATGCACGTCAAGTAACCAGTTAGAAGGATTGGACATAAGGACCATTGTTGTACCAAGCCTGAACCCCAAACTCCCAATGTGAGTGAAGACCGGATCCTGACCAAGGGACCTTACTGGTGACCCCTTGGACAGTGTTGACTGGGGACACCTGACTTCACTGGAACAACTTGGCATGTACCTGGCATAGAGGGATTTCTGATAAGTTGCCAACCCCATGTGGGAACTCTGTCATTTTGTCTATCTGTTGTTATTATTCCTATTAGCTCTTTAATACTGTACTATCTGTTTGACACATTAACCTTTCTGTTAATTGTTGTATGCTAAGCTTTTAGTAAATTTGCCTTTACTTCACTCCTGACTTGCCTCCTCGATCCCAAACCCAACAGCCTCACGACTGATACACTCACAGTGCCTAGCCAACCTGTAATACAGACTATGTATTAAAACAATATCAAAACCTTTATTAATCATAAAACATTGTGTTATGTTACAGTAGCCATATAAAATAATTATACATTGGAAAAAAAGGCAGTATAAACTTACCTATCCAGAGATGCTTTCAGGGATG
Organism: Caiman crocodilus; assembly: GCA_030014935.1. NCBI lineage: Eukaryota > Metazoa > Chordata > Crocodylia > Alligatoridae > Caiman > Caiman crocodilus. The sequence continues at coordinate 21,458,289 of JAGPOW010000797.1, read as the reverse complement.
TCTTGGGAGGGGTGAGCTTGCTTGACAGAACACAGTATTCAGATGTCTGGTGAGGGGCTGTGGGTGTGTGTGAGGTTCAGAGCCCAAGGAGGGCAGGGGTTCCCTCACACCCCGGCATGATGTGAGGTACTGTGGGTCAGGAGTGAGGTGCAGCAGTAGGGCTGGGGGCGGCTGTGGCTTGAAAATGACAAACACAGCACCCAGTAGGTAAGTCTGTGGACGAGGAGGGGCAGGGGGAGAGGAAAGCTGTTGGGGGCCAGATTTAGGCCCCCACAGTGAGGGAGGGAGTGGGGCCAGGACAGGGGATTGGAGTGAATGGGACCCTAGGGCCGGAGCAGGTCATTGAACGGAGCTAGAGGAGACATCCATGGGTGCTGGGGGGCGAGGCATGGCTCCCCATCACTGCACACAACCTGGGGGAGGCATGGGGGGCAGATGATCCGTGGAACTGGGCTCTGCACCCTGCTGTCACTGCCTCCAGAGCCACGCACATTTACTGCACTGTGTCCCCTGCCCACCCAGCAGCTGAAGGCTTATGGCATCGCACGTGGCTCTGGAGGCGGTGGCAGTGAGGCGCAGAGCCCAGCATACAGTGAGCGGCCCACCTCTGCCCTGCGCACAAATCTGGGGAGGGGATGTGCCTCCATGCCTCCCTCAGGGTGCACACAGCTGTAGAAGCCCTCCCCATACCCCTGGAGAAGCCCAGGCTGTCCCAGAAGGGGTTGCATCTCTCTGTGCCAGCCTTGCTATAGGGATGAGGCAGACGGGCCTGAGGGGAGAAAATCCTCAGGGAGCAGTGGGCTGCCTGCTGTGCACTGGGCTCTGCGCCCCACTGCCATTGCCTTTGGAACCATGCATGAAGCCATGTGCCTTCCACCACTGGGCAGCCAGGGGACACGATGCAGTCAGCATGCAAAAGGCACATGGAGTCGCACGTAGCACCAGAGACAGTGGGGTACAGACCCCAGTGTGCAGCGGGCAGCCTGCTTCCACCCCACATGCAAATCTGGGGAGACACATGCCAACCATGTCTCCCCCGGGGTGTGCACAGTGGCAGAATTCCCCCTGCACCCCTGAACAAGCTGCCTGAACTCTGGCCATCTCACCACCCACCCTGGAGCCCCATTCATCCCAGCCTCTGCCTCACTCCTTCCCTCACTATGAGGGCCTTGATTTGCCCCGCCTTCCCTCCCCCACACTCCTTCCCCCAACATGCTGGGTGCTGCTCCACACACAGCACCATTCCTAGCTGCATGCAGCAGGCTGTGGCTGAGTGTCTGTTTGTGTGCACACCCCTCCCCACAGCCTTCTGCGTACCACTCACAGGCTACCTGCATAACACTAGTGGTATGCATACCAAAGTTTGCAAACTGCTGCCCTAAACCACAGATGTCATCCTCATGATGTTCTCTTTACTTACACCACCCCGCTTTGGGCCAGAGACTCATCAGTCTTTCTCTCAGAGTCACTCTGGATCCTCAGACTCCTCAGCCTCTCACTTAGCCTATCCTTGGGCTGTCAGACCCCTTGATCTCTCACATAGACCCTCTCTGGGTTGCCAGACCCCTCTGGTCTCACACTAGTCTCTCTTAGTCCCACATGGGCCCTCAGACCTCTCAGTCTCTCACTCAGCCCCTACCTGCACTGCCAGACCTCTTGATCTCTCACATGATTCCTTCTTTGGGTCCTCAGATCCCTGGTCTCACTCTCTCCCAGACACTCTCTGGGCCTCTGGATCTATCTTGTCCCACTCACTCCCAGGCACTCTCTGGACCTCTGGATCCTTCTCATCTCACTCTCTCCCTTCCTTTTCTGTTAGGGTGTGGTCCCTCAGCCTTCTCCCTTCATGGGGTGACCCACAAGGCAGTGGAAACTGAGGCTTTCAGGCGCCCCATATTCACCTTTCCCTGGGGTGCAAATGCATAGCAATTCATGGAGGCTGTGCCGCCATAAGCAGCTCCACCATGCCAACCAGCCCCAGTAGGGTGCAGTTTCAGGTCTTAATCAAAACCAATTTCTAGGCCATCCTGCTCTATCCTGGCCCCTCTGGAGGTTCCCCTTGATGTCACACACCTCTCCTGGACTGCAGGCTTCCAGCCCCATTACTTGTCCTTCTTGGGCTATAGACCTCTGGGCCTCCTGGTCCTGGTTTAATCTCACACCTGGGCCCCCTGGCCCCTGGTTCAATTTCTCAGACCCCTTTCCTTGAACCCTTCTCCTCAGACAGCCATGTATCATCCAGCTTCATCCTAGGCCATATGCTCCTTGACTCCCTTCCTATCTGGCTGTGACCACACATGGACTTTTGGCCTACCCTGGACCCTGGTCCCACCCAGACCAGGAAGACCTTTGGGGTCCCTTGGCTCCAGCAATCTCTGGAAATGGTCCCTCTTGGAACTTTGGCCTATCCTAGGCCCTGGACCTACCCAGGCCAGCGAGATTCTGTGGGTCAGTCCTTCAGCTGTCAGTCCTTTCATTTGTCCAATGTGTGCCCAACTTCAGGCCCTGGAGGGGCAGGTGAGGGAATTCCAGGAGGATGTCAGCAGGCTGCAGGGGATCAGGGTGGTTAAGAAAGAGATTGACAAGTACTTCCATCCTCTGCTGGACCACACACTTGGTGGGAAGGTATCACTGGCAACGGTCGATGCAGAAGGCTGGAAGACAGTCGTCTCCAGATCCAGACGTCACAGACCTAGACGTCATACTACTGGTACAACTCCCACAGTGCAGCTGGGAAACAGTATGAGGCCCTATCATCACTGGGAGAGGGTACAGGAACAGAGGCCATGTCTACAGTTACCACCAGGCAGCCTGAGAGGCAACCGGGCAGCCAGAGGAGAAGACACTGAGTCATCATGACGGGTGACTCCCTCCTGAGAGGAACGGAGGGAGCCATCTGCTGCCCAAATCCTACAGTATGGGAGGTATGCTGCCTGCCCAGAGCTAGGATTCGGAATATGACAGTGAGGCTTCCAGACCTAATCAGGGCCACTAACTACTACCCTGTGGTCCTCATCCATGTTGGAACGAATGATGCAGCCTGGAGTAGTTTGGGATGGGTCATGGCTGACTACATGGCTCTGGGAGACTGGCTTAGAGGCTCGGGGACACAAGTAGTCTTCTCATCGGTCCTCATGGCCAGCGGCCATAGCCAGCACCGTGACAACTGCATTGAGGAGGTCAACTCATGGCTTCAGAGCCACCATGAGGGATTCGGCTTTCTAGACCATGATCCTTACTTCCAGGATAAGACCTTGCTGGGATGAGACAGCCTGCATCTCTTTCCAAAAGGTAGGAGTCTGTTCTCTTACAGGCTGGCAGACCTTCTACATGAGGTTTAAACTAGCTTTGTCAGGGGACAGGGGTGCCGAGGTCAGGACGAGATCAGGTAGGACAAGCCATGACATGCATGCTGGAAATGATCAGGTAAGTACTAAGGGGCCCACAAGAATCAGGATAGGGTAATACTAAGGGAACCTATAGGGCAGGTTAGGTGTCTCTATACTAATGCTAGACGTATGGGAAACAAGCAGAAGGAACTTGCACTCCTGCTTGCAGACAAAGGCTTAGACCTGATTGGTCTAACAGAAACCTGCTGGGACCCTACCCATGACTGGGCAGTGGGCATTGAAGGCTACAGACTATACAGGCAGGATATATCTATCCTGTTCTATATGTTAAGGAACATTATACATCCTCTGTAATAAAGATGGGGACAGAGGATGGGCAAATTGAAGGTTTATGGGTCAGATTACATGGGGGTAGAAAGGTAAGGGACTTGGTAGTGGGGGTATACTACAGAACCCCATGCCAGGGTTTCTGAAAATTTCTAAGCGCTGGTTTTTGTTTGCAGTTTTACAAAAATTTTAAATTGCTTGGCCAAAACAAAATTTGTTTTACTTTAATTTGAAACAAAATGATTCCTTTTCCATTCAACTTGATTTGAATTTACAGTGAAAAAAATGCTGGTTTTTGGATTGTCTTTTTCCTTGCTGGAAAATAGGAATAAACAAGAGAAAAGGAGAAGAATAGCAGAATATATTAAAGTTGGAACACTTCAAAGAACACAGTTGTTAAAAGCTATTTCATAAAAAAGTCATCATAGAAAAATGTTGACCAGCCCTACTTTTTTTCCAAATCAATCTGGTTACATTAGTGCAACCCTCACACACACACTCCTAAATTGGTTTAAGAATTCATGATATTGATTGAGTTTAATTTGAAAACAAACCAAATTAACTTAAATCTGTATAAAGGTACTCTAACTGATTTAAGAGTATCCACGTTGATATAACCACATCAATTTCAAAATCCAATTTCTGTGTATAGTACAGATTTTGAGTCAATGAAATAGCATATTGCCACACAATAATTGTCTCCTGCTTTGAAAAACAAACCTACCTTTATTCTAACCTTTATTTAACATTCTTATTTAAGATTCTTGTTTGGTGACAAGTTTCAGTGATTTTGCTTTACATGGTCCTAGGATAGGGAATATCCACATAGAAGTATGAGTCAATGGAGCCAAAATGGATAAAGCTCAGAACTTTCCCTCCATTTTAAACCTGATTTGTCTTATCATGACTGCCATGTGGCCATGAGAAAGGCATTTCTTTCTCAATGATATAAAGACCTCCCATATTTAAGTTTAAATCCGGGCTCCACAAAACTTCTATTGATTTTAACGAGGCAAGGATTTCACTTCCAAAGCCAGGTCTTCTTCCTCGTTTCCTTTGCAAGTAGGTGGTTAAAAAGGCCTACATATTCCAGGACACTAACATCTCTTAGAAGGAGCTCCCTAAAACAGTTCTGGTTTGGAGAAATTCTCCACTGAATTTCTCCACTGTAAATACCACACTTGTTAAATGTATTAGGGAAAACCAGCAGCAAAAAATGTAATCTCCTGTGAAATCTGGCAGCATTGGGATGTCAGTATCCAAGTACAAAGAAAGGAAAAGTCTTGAACGACAATTTAGACATCATCATTGTGGTTGTAGAGGCAACACAGGCCAAAGTGGGCTAGATGATCTCATAGGGTACCTACAGATGTTTAGGCAGCCTACCGGGGAGCTGCTCTAACTCATGGAACTTTACACAAAGCACCAAATATTAGAGTGCCATTGAACCCCATGTGTGTTTGTCTGTTGGGTGGAAGGGCGGGGGCAGTGGCCCTGACCAGCAGGCAGAGGCACTCCAGCAGCCTCTCAGGAAACTGCCAGACTACCCCTCTCCCCAACCATAAGGCCCCTGCCAAATACCCCTGCTGGAGTTGCAGGGGGAGTCGGGCTGGGCTGCATGGAGCAGGGAGCTCTGTTTCCTCCCCATAAGCATCAGATTTCCTAAGTTGCTCTGCCTTAGAGAGACTCCAGCTAATTGCTGATTTTTAAAATTAATTTAAAAGGGTTTTTTGCACTATTGGCCATTTTAAAAGCATTCTGCAGGCATGAGCATTTATGTTATAGCTGTAGAATGGTTTCAGGGGGCTCATTTAATGAAAAATGTAATTTCAAATGTAAGTGTCAAAATGTGTACATTTCCTTGTGTAGAGCTCAATTTTTCAGCCATGTTAAGAACATATCAGCAAGACTGAAAAAATTGTGGGAACAAGCAAGAAAAGTCCAGTGGCCATTTATTAGAGTCACCAATTTCCAACAGTTACCACAAAGTAGAATTTCAGATGCTGTAGCTAGAATCTTTTCTAAGTAGAGAGAAAGCAGTGATGTCTCAAATAATACTAGGTGGTTATTTGAAGAAAATGTAGACAGCCTTCAGGTGACCATGTGAACTGAGAGAGTTAGGTCTAGGCCAGGGATCAGCAACCCCCAGCACACATACCGAGCATGGCATGCAAGGCCATTTTCCTCGGCACGCATTGGAGCCGGGGAGGCAGAAGCTGCTTGCAACCTCCTAGCTGCAGCTGGCCCCAACTCTGGGTAGCTCAGGGGTGGGCAAAATACAGTTCGCAGGCTGCATCTGGCCCACAAATCCATTCTATCTGGCCCACAGGGCCCCTAAAAAATTTAGAAAATTAATATTTATCTGTCTTTGGTTCCTGTCAAAAATGACAGGAACCAGGGGCAGTAGGACCCAGGGGAAGCCCAGTGGGCTCCCGCACCAGCAGGGCCCACCCAGCCCCACCCTTCCCAGCTGGAAGCCCCAGCAAGGACCATGTGTTTTTTCCACTTCTCCAGGAGTAGGACTGGCCCCAGAGGGGCTATTAACTTAACATACTAATAGCCATCACATACCATGAGTAACATATATCCAACACAACATTTTTACTTATTGCTTTCAATTCCTTTATAAAAAGAAAGGCTCTGTGACAGTTTGGCTAGGCTGCCAGAGATGCTGCTGGTGCAACTGTGCTAATGCTGCTCATTCACTACGTTATTTTGTACCTGCTGCCATTTAAATTGTGTCTGTGCTCAGTGATTAAAAGTGCCTCGGCACAGCAGAATTTGCCGGGCACAGCGCGATTCTTTGGTGCAATAGATCCTTCGGTAGGGCTGGAAAAACCTTGGTGCAGTGAACAGTCCCCGCCAAACTTAGCAATCATATTGTTTGCATGCACGCTGCCTATTGGCTTGTTGTAAATTATTCCTACCTGGCGACTAGCAATTGGCTTGCTAGCCATATAAAAGCTAGGGCAGTTTCCGCCCAAGTCGGAGAACTCTGCGTATACTTCAGAAGAGAGTTCCGCGTGTACCTCGGAGCAAACTTGGAGGCCTGATCACACACCAATGACTCCCCGTCACCGACATACCCCGTACCCTGCATGCCCGGAAAGCATCAGTGTGTTGTTTAGAATTCTACCAGGTTTGCAACTTTTACGGAAGGTGCCTACACTGTGTACATTGACGCGAGTCCCTGTACTTCAGTATTGTAAGTAAAGTTATTTCAATTCAACCAATACGCATCTGTGCCTAATTCTACTCCATCAGTCAAAGTACCTACAGCCCCACCGGTTATACTCGGCCCCCACAAAGTGGTGGACTGAACTGAGGCTGTAGGGGAGGAGGAGGCCTCATTGGGGCACACTACCGTGTTGTGTAGATGCCCCAGCACCAGTGAGGGTGCACCTTAACATACACACAGTCCAACAAGCACCCACGACATGAGTTTTGCCTGTTAGCAGCTACAGGTGCAGAGCACCAGAACCCAGACTTCCCCTGTATGTATCTCCTTGAAAGCTGGCAGGCTTTGTGGCCTCAGCATGCCTGCAGTTTCGACCCTGCTACGGCTTAACACGTACACGTGATATGACTTTTGCTTTCAAGACTTTGAGGTGCAGTTTCCTTGAAAGCCCTGCACCTATCTCCATGATCCTTGTCAGGCATCATGCCATCAGAAGGGACTACCGTTCCTGCAAGACTCATTGAAATCAGGCCAGAAATGACAAAGTTATAAGCTGTTTTGAGTTTCCCCATTATAGCCTATAGGTGAAACATTGAAACACCATCAAAACAGCGAAACTGTTTTGATGAAATGAAATGGAATAGCAGTTTCAAATTTAAATGAGATTCAAAACAAAATGCTGTTCCATCAAAATGTCAAAATGCAAGTCAAAATGGAATGGTGCTGTTTCGCACAGCCCTAGAAATCATAAAAAGCTTCTATTCTGGATTGTATGCTCAGGATGCTAGAGATTTCATCAATAAAAAATGCCTTTACCTCTCCTTCCCCCAATCTGTCTAGGACTGCCATGTTAATCTCGTTGAAGTGTGAACTACAGGTTTCCCTGAATTTATGCAGTACATGCGTTCCCAGAGAATGGAGTGTAAATCAAAGTTATGCACAAGGCAGCATAGCAGATGGAACAGAGTGGCACTCACCCCAGCCCTGGCTGCAGCGGCCCTGGGAGTGGCCAGCACCAGCTGCCTGTAGCTGCTGGCCTGCATCATGCTCCACCTGTCCCTCCCCCCCCTGCCTGGACTCTGCTTATCCACACTCACCTCTGCTCCTGAGGCAGCTGGTGTGTTTATTATGAAAAAAAATACAGAATAGTTAGAGAAATAAATCTTAGGAAGCTTTCAGATTGAAAAACCCTTTGTGGGGCTGAGGAAGTACCTGCAATTTGTATGTCTGTTGGTCCTGGATGGAAGGAATTGTAAAGAAGCCAGAGGCTTCCCTGGCATGCAATGCAGACAAGAAAGCCAGTTAGTGTAAATAGAAATGGAGGCATCAGGGGGTGAGGGACAGGTTGAGTTGGGGTGGAAGGGAGTACAGGCAAAAGTGCAGAGGTACCTGGGAAGTCAGATGTCTGGCAGGTTGCAGCCTGTCAGAATTCCACTGCCTATATTGATACCATGAGTTTCTGTACCTAGAAGATGGAAGAAGTGAAGTTCATAGGCCTGGCTTTGAAAATTGATTTGTAAATTCAAACAAGCACCTATTCTCATCACCAGAATTCAAGCCAACTTCCTATAGCTCAAAACACAAAACCTGCCAACTAACCCCAATACTCCCAGAAACTGCACACCAGAATCTATCAAAGAAAACAGTACCCAACTACCTGTGGATGTAAATTCATCACCAAAAAAACACCCTGCCTCCAGTGTCTCAGGCGTGATCCTGAGAGGGAAAAATTACAAACCACTTTTCACAGTCAGGCCTATGAACTTCACTTCATCTGCCTCCTAGGTACAGAAACTCATGGACTTAATATAGGCAGTGGAATTCTGACACACTGCAACCTGCCAAACATCTGACTTCCCAGGTACCCCTGCACTTTTGCCTGTGCTGCTATATACCCCTTCCCACCCCCGTACCTGCACCTCAGCCTGTCCCTCACCCCCTGACATTTCCATTTCCATTTCCACTGACTGGCTTTCTTGCCTGCACTGCATGCAAGGCCAGCCTCTGGCTTCTTTACTGTTCCTTCCATCCAGGACCAGGAGACAAACCAACTGCAGGTGCTTCCTCAGCCTGACAAAGGGTTTTTCAATGCAAAAGCTGGCATCACAGGCAGCTAAACTGAGATTAACTGGAGACTCACAACTCCACTGCAACTAGCAAGCCTCAGGCCACAATAGAAGCCATGCCATTGGCCTACATTGGCAGTGCCTGTGGTGAAGGAGACTGGCTGGTGGATGGCATACTAGCATGGGACAGTGGATCCCCCTGTTCCATGTCCCCACTGTTCTGCTTCCCTGATTTTCTTTACCAGCACCTCCATCCACTGATTCAGTGTTTGGCTGCTGCATATGGTGCCCTTGGGGCAAACATGGCAGCCAGCACATGGCCTGTACTGGACCACAAGGGATCAAGCCATTTCCTAATGCCCTCCTTCAGCTGCCTCACCAATTCCTGCACATCTGGTGACAGTGACTTACCTCAGTCAGGAACATTGATCCCCTGGACGATCTCCATTTGGTTTTGAAGTTCCCTCACTATAGGGATCACCTGGCTAAGGAGGGCATTGGCAGTGCTGAGGTTCTCAGTGGCCTCAAGAAAGGGCTTGAGGACCACCAAGATCTAGAAAATGGTATCCCATTCAGCTCTGTTCAGGGGGTCACTGATCCCAATCTCTCCAAGCAAGGCCATCTCATGAATGGCCTTTTGCTGTTCCACCAGCCTTTCGAGCACCAAGTCTTCACATCCTGGATGATTTTGTGCTGCGGAACACTCAGCTCTGCCTGTTTGTCCCACTACATTTTCCCCCCTTGATGCTCCGGTGGAAGTAGCCTGCCACCTTCCTGCATTTTGTAATTAGCTTGCTGGTGGTGCTGACACTGTCTCTGACAGCCCTGTCCCCCTCCAAGGCATCCCTGACAACAAGGTGCAACTTGTGTGCCACACAGCAAACGACAACAAAGCTGGCATCATGGACTGCCTTGACCATATTGGCCCCATTGTCAGTGACCATGAACCCACAGGTGAGCTCGCCCTGTACAACAAGCCATTCCTGCACCAAGCGGTTCATGGCACCCATTATCTCTGTTGCTGTATGAGACTCACCCATCACCTCAGCTTGAAGAAGTACCCACCGACAGCCTGACTGGTCACACTAGTGGCCTGTGAAGGAGAGATAGGTATTATCTCCACCCTGACTGCTCCAGATGTCTGCAGTAAAGTGTAAGGCCACCTGCAGACCTGCCTTGCACAGCTCCTCCATCAGTACTCCCTGCATGCCTCATACAGGGACAGTACCACCATCCTACTGAAGGTGGCATGTGTGGGCACTTGGTATAATGGGGCCACAAGCACCATGAGCCGCCTGAACCCCGGCCACTCAACTAGGGAGAATTGCTGGCCATTGACAGCAAGCATCTCCCCAGTGCTCTGGGTGATCTCACTTGCCTTAGGAATGCGTCCCCTTTCTGTCTGCCTTTCCCCACACTGTTCCAGGGTGGCCTGACTCTGCTTTGGGAGGATGGAGGCTTTGGAGCAAGAGGGGGACTTCCCTTTGGGTACACTCCAGCTCATGCCAGGCTGAGGAGGAGCAAAGGCAAGGGGGTGGTGTCTGCAGAGATGCATCAGCATCCCCATGGTGCTCACATTTTGTTCCCTTGGCCTGGCTGGTTTTGGCTCAGCAGTGTAGGCAGATAGCATATGAAGGATCATCTGCCAGCTCAAAATGATCCCAGACCACACTACCCACTCTCTTCTGGGGTGGTGGGTACATTTGTGGATGCTACTGCACTTTCCTCCTCCTCAGCAGGCAGAGGCACAGCAAGAGCAGGAGTGGATTCAGCTGAGCCTGGCTCTAGGGGAAACCTGAGAGGTGTTGAGCACAAACTCAACTGATTCCCCCTCCTTCCCCAGAATTTACCTTGCTTGAGCACTGAGATCCAGATCCAGCACAAGCTCTTCCTCTGATACTGGAAGGCTCAGGATGGGAAGTGAAATAGGGGTGGAGCAGGCTGCTGTGCTGGTGCTGCTGCTTGTTGTTGCAGTCATGGTGGTGGTGGTCGGGGGGTTATGGCTCGTGTGTGTGGAGGGGATGGAGTCTCAGGCACAGGCATTGGCACCGGCAGTGCTCCCCTCTCCTTGCTGTTTGTAGCAGCCTCATCCCTTTTAGCTAGAGAAAAGAAGTTGCATCTCAGTTTGGTGGAGAACTTACAGCTCTCCCTCTACCCTTTCTTCCTCCCTTCCCTGAAGGCTAGCCAGTGTGGCCACCTGCCTCTCCACCACGCTTCATGTTGTGTTTTATGTCTTCCTTTTCTACAAATACATAAGTGTATTTACATTCTTATATAAATTTAAAAATGTAGGTGTCTGGTGCAAATAAGAAATTTTAAAGGGCAAGTATATGGCTTAGTCCCTGTATAAATTCAAAAGTGTGGGTACAAGACCATAGGTAGGTGTGTGGTACAAATAAGAAATGTATAAAAGCAAATAGAAATATGGCTTTGTCCCTATATAAATCCATAATGTATGCTGCAAAGCTTTAAATGCATAGAAATAAAATATTGAAATAAAGTATTTCATCTCCTATATAAATTAAATTCTACAGTAATCCTATCCAGTATAATTATAGAATTCAAAACAATAAATCAATTAATATAATAAAATAAAAGCCTTGAAGAAAAAGATATTCTGAATCTGAAATCCCTCTTGGTAGCAAGTATGGAATCCTTCAGAGATTAGTACTGCTAAACATAGTTGTCTGATGCTGAGCTCCTGGAACACACAGCTCGGTATAACTGATACCGAAGCAGAAAAAAGGGCAGGTAAAACAATGCTGCCTTTTATGCAGTTTTTCCATTCCTCCCCCTGCACACTGGGATTGGAAGGGACCTCAGGAAAGCATGACAGTCACTGGCCAGCTACACAGTCAATAATGAGAGCACTCCTCACCCGACCTTCCCCCCTCTTCCCCCTCCCTCTCTTTACGTTAGTTTGTGTTTCTCTGCAGGTAAGCCCAGCTTGAACTTCGAAACTTGAAACATTTAAAAAATTTTGAAACATTTCAAATTGCCTGATTTCATTTCAAGGCGCTCTGTTTCATTTTGATTTCCCTGTTTTCAGCTTGAAATGAGTCAAAACAGCATCAAAATGAAACTGCCAGCAAAATTTTGCACAGCCCTAATGATTTCACCCAATATAAATTAAACTTTAAAACATGCAACTGAGGAGGGGAGACTAACTGGAACTGTCCTGTTGCCAAGTTATATCTGGTTCATAGATAATAATTTGGAACACAGAGCCAGCCTTAAGGAAAATGGAACCCTGGGCAAACTTGTATTTTGGCACCCCCGCCCCCCAGCCCATGTTAGTGGCATTGCTGCAGACAGAGGCAGGCAGACAGAGGCACAAGGTGCAATCTGGTAGAGAGATGAAGCAGCATGGTGCACAAGGCAGGTGGAGCAGGCACTGCTGCTACTATGCAGGAGCAAGGCAGGTGAACTGAAGCAAATGCCACCCCATCCATACATGCCTGGCCTGGCTTCTCCTGAGCAGTGGCTAAAGGCGGGGGGAGTGGGCTGAACTGGGCACTGCTCCTTCTCCCTAGAGAAGGGATCAGCCGGGGCGGGACAGAGAGAGAGCACTGCTGTGAGCATAGACTGTTCTCACATGTGCATGTGTGTGTGGTGCTCCCCTAACCATGACACCCTGGGTGGTTGCCCACGTCATCCATCCCAAAGACAGGCTCTTTTGGGACTTGGTCTTCAGTTTTGCATAAAATGGTGAAGTACACAAATAGAACAGCAAGGAGGAATAATCCTTTTAGCCCCAAGGTCCATCTCTTCCAAGTATTCACACAAGCTAGCCAAAGAATAATACAAATGGAAAGTTCGAATCTACAAGGTGTTGGCACTAACTCTGCAGGAATCATAGAGGGTCGATAATACACTCAGCTTCAAAGGACTGTGTGTCAGGCTTATACAGTGAGCATTCTACTGAGCCACTTGTAGAATTCTTCTTCAGAGGAAATTAATCCTGTGGTCTTTTCTCTCTTTATATGTACTTAGGCAGGTCCAGGCCCAAAGCATCACAACACCTCTGACTCTGCCTAGTTAAAGAACCCCAACATCTTATTCCCTTTTGGAAAATCCTAATATTTGGCTAAAAAAACATGCAAGCCCACTCACACAAGTGTCGCAGCACTGGATATTACTCATGTCATGCAATGCAAGTTCTATAGATCCTCATGCTAAAATCCAGACACATTGATGGTTAATTCTATTTTATTTTTCTAGCTCACCTCCCAGAACTGCAACCCTAAGCCGGACATGCATAAAATATTTATATCTAGATCCATAATTGTGAGTGTTGAGAGTATAAATAATTTCTATATGACCTACTGTGTTGTACACCTGCTGTTTGTAAAGGAGCTGCCATTTTTAAATATCACTGAATTTTTAGAACATAAGAAATAGACTTTATTCTCTGGCTACTGCCTATAGAGAATTTCTGAAAACAAATGTATGTTAAAAACAAAAGATTTAAGCAGCAGCAATTGATTCCAGGAGAGCTCTTCATTTATGCTGCCAAAGCATGCTGCTGAGTCAAACATTCCCTGCACACACTTAATTTCTATTAGTTCCCTGGCTTTTTTGCAGGATAAATACCCTTCTGGTTTTGTAAGAGCAATGCTCAGCAAGGATTATCTGTAATGCAGTGCTGGGATGTCCTGCCATTTATAAATAAATTGCTGGGTGCACAAAGCATCTTGAGCTACAGGACAACATAACTTAATGGTACCCCAAAGAAGACAAGAGAACAGAGTTTCATCTATTTTCTGTACAGCCCACCATAGCATTTAATTGTATTTTTCTGCCCCCCCACCCTTCCACACACTCACACACACTTTATGCTAGTCAGGTGATAAGCAAATAAAATCAGTCTTGAACTTATACAAAGCAATTGAAAATGTTTAGTCTTTTATAGTGAGATCTCAGCTGCAGCAGCCCAGAAAAAATTTTGTGAAAAATCAATCTTTGTTTCACTTCTGCTACATATGCCACTAAAATTAAGGACTCATGTTAGACTGCAAGAGAAAACTATTCCAAGAGGACCACCTTTGCAACAATTTTTAGTGATCATAAAAATACTGTTTATGTTTTCTTCTTAGAGCAAGCAAACTCCTACATTTCATCATGAATTATATATTAATGGGTGATACTGATTGTGGCAGGGACACTGTCGCAAAGAGAAACTTACCAGAGGAAGGAGAGCCAGGAGAGGCATGGAGCTCATGTGACGCTGGAGACTGGAAGCACAGACAGAACAGAACTGCAGTGAGAAAAAATGCTGTGGAAAAGACAGAAAAGGGAAAATCGCAGTGGGCCGGGGGAGAGCCAGAGCCAACACTGGCATCAGTATGGACCCACTTTATGGTGGCATGCCAATGCCAAATCGTCAGCTGGAGAGGCTACTGACCTGGAGGGGGTACTGGCCAAGGATCAGGGAGGACCAGAAGTAAGTCCTCCAGGGGGTCCAGAGAGGCCTGGAGCTATTTGTAGCCACACTGAGGGCATATGGTGGCAGCCCCAAGAGGGAGCATGAAGGGATAATAAAAGCCCAGCAGGGCCTAGGTACTTATATGGGACAAAGCACTGGATCTCAGATACAGCCAGCTGGGAATGGGACTGTGATGAACCTGAGGAAAGAAAGAGAGAAGGATCCTTGGGCTACTGTGGACCAGAACCAGAGAGAGAGAGGAGTGTACCTGGGAGCAAGGTAACCCAGGATGGGTAAAATTACAGGCCAGTTAATGTACAGCCCAAAACCAGATGGTACACTGTTGAAACTGGACTTTTCCAACCTAAGAAGGTAAAACAAAAAACCCTTTACTGTGATAAGTTAACTTGGTCTTAGCTGCAGTCTGGAACTAAGTTCTGTGGTTGGCGTAAGGTGCAGTGTAGGGGAGGTAGATCCCTGAGATGGGAAGCTGGACAGGAAGATTGAAGGAGGGAAGCAGGGGAGGCAGGACTTAAAACCATTCTCCCCACAGTAAATTTATTCCAACAGGATGTGGCAAGTGAGAACTCCTATGGACCGTTCAAGACATCTGACTGGAAAACAAGCTGTCAAACCCTAAAGGAAATGGCAGTGCCCAAAAAAAACCCAGTAAGAGCAAAATGCGCTAGCGAGCAGCACGGGGGTTACACTGATTTATGTAGAGTTTCCATTCTAATGTTTATCAAAGTCACAGGCAGGATAACAAAACTACTTATGGTAGTGAACCTAAGAATTAAACCAAAGTATAAGCACTTCCATAATAATTACATAGAACACTCCTGCACATGCCTATGAAACTGTATATTGTTTTACCTCCAGTCTTTTGATCAAGACAGAGTGCCTGGTGAGCTGTACAGTGAGATTATAGAAGAGGCACTTACGTCTCACGTGGCCTAAATATTTTAGTAATATATTATGTCCATTTGAAAGCACTGCTTTCCATACCCATTCAGAACATGCTGCATAGAAACATAGGTAATTAGCATGCTCTGGAGAAGTAAAAGTGCTGTGTTCATATTCCACCAAGGATATAGTGAAGTCACAGCAAAAGCTTCCATTTTTCCAGAGTAGTTCTATTCCTTCATGATGTGTTTGTGTTCATTACCATTAAAATACTGGCTCTACTGTTACTTGAAATTCACTATCTTCAAAACAGGTGTTATGCAGGCTGCATAAATTCCAGTTTCTCTAACATGTATAACTAACACATTCAGCTTTGGCAGGTGTTTGGGGGCTTCATCAATAAGGGAGAGCTATTCAGTGCCTGACTCCCAGCTTTGTACAACTCTGTACAATGGAGGGTGTAGCACTAACTTTAAATTCATTTGCTTCAGTTAGACTTAGAATAAGAGTGCAGCCTGGTTACCAAGTGTCCATCAAAGCAGTCAGGTGAGGAGAATGACAAGAATTTCAGAAATAACATGAAGTTTGAGTTGTAGCATTGTTTCACTTCATCCCATTCAATACCAAATCCAGCTGCCTCTCAAATGTTAGACAACAGGCCAGATTCTGTCTGGTGCTGAATGCCTTCTGCATGGTGATAAACTCTATAAGGTACTACTAGAACAGAGCTGAGAGAATTGGGGAATTCACAAGATGCAACTTATTAAAACAAATGCATTTTCAATCCAGCTACTCTTCCAGTCTACACATACTCCTGCTATCTCATCATCATATGTTGAAGGAATGATTCAACATCATTTATACTTTCCCCCACTCTTAATCTCACATTTGGTCTTTGACACAAATGCCAGTCCTAGAAGACTGAGAGACTGGAAGCTCTTCTATAAAGAACACTTCCATTTGAAACCTGCATAACACATTATAGGAAGAAATATTTTCCTAATGTTTTCCAAAAAAATATTCAGAGCTGCTTAGTGGAATGCAATATCTAACTAACACACTTCAATTGGTGTTGATATGTGTCACTTCCCAGCATCTGTCTCTTACATGTCCATATTATTTCCACCTTTACTGTTACAGTCCTGCATTCTGAGTAGCGGTATCTTGCTGTACAAGACACTGTAGTAGTTTTGCCTTTCTCTTGTCCTGTTTTTCTTCCAAGTCACATACTGTATCTGTTTCAAAAAATAGTTTAGTCAACTTTTTTAATTCAGTAAGTGACTCTGATAGAGTTCACTGTTCCAGTGTGTGGTAAATGACACTCTTAAATTTAAGTCTGGAAAATGAACTTTAATAAAATGTGCTCCAATAATGTACTGTGACAGCTTTTAGTGAAATCAGCTCCAATACTTTGATTCTCCCAGGAATGTAGTGAGATATATTCTAGCAGCCTTGAGCCATGGAATAAGAAAGTAGTCAGCATTATGATAAATGGCCCTAGAAACCCAAATTATAACTGCAGCAAATGAACAATATGTCAAAATTATTCGGTGGCTTTTTGTTGCAGAGACAGTCAGCATTAGTTGTGGGCTGTCATCACTATATGCAAACCTACAGTGACACCTAGTGAGCAAGCACCTAATCAAGAACTGACCCACAGCCCATGATTGTTAGATGTAGCCCTCTTGGTCTAAGGACATAGGCAGACAAGGTTCATTGGGTAGATGTGATATCTTTTATTAAACCAACTAAATAATTAGAAAAATTGTTCTTTGCAAGCTTTTGGGCACAAAACCCCTTCTTCAGGCATATAGAGAGTCTGCTGGTGAATTGTGTGTTCTTCTGAATAGAATAGAAACCAAAATGCAGCTGTGAAAATGCAAATGTGTGGCCCTGAGGATCAGATGGGTGGAAGACAATAGATGTGAGGCAGGTGGGGCGCAAAGAGGAAGTGGGGAATGTTGAACTGGTGATGGAAGAATGTAGCTGGTAAAATGTAAACAATGATAATACCTGATGAGTTATCAGATGGCAGGCATGGTCAGGATCATGGTGGTTTCCCCCCTTCTCTCTGTCCAATCTTATCTGACTTTTCACTCAGACTAATGGAGGGTGGGGAACAGCCAAAGTGTCACCAAGCCAAAAGCTGCAGAGGCTTCTAGCTGGGGATGGGGGGGTGGGGAGGACTAGGAATAGGGTAGAAGTGTGTGGGCCTTGCTGCTCAGCCACTGGGTCCTGACGCTGGCTCCCCCTGGGTCCTTCTGCCATTGGTGCCTTGTCATCTTTGACAGGCAGCCAGCACAGATAATAATTAATTTTCTAATTTTTTTAGCGACCCCATGGGCTGGATAGAATGGCCTGGCAGGCTAGATCTAGCCTTTAGGCTGTATTTTTCCTGTCCCTGGTCTAACAGTCTATGAATCTATGAACAAGACCGAGACGCTGTGAACCAATTTGACTATTCGAGTGAGTCCAGACAAGTGCACAAGTGTGGTATGTGGCACCACAGACCTGTCTGCAGCCCTACAAACCACATACACTGCACATGAAAGCATTTACCATGCTACTACTTTGCAGTGTGGCATGTTTTTTTCACATCAGGAGAATCCGGTGTCAAAAAAACTGCACCTGAAAAAAGCGGGGTGGCACATGTAGCAGTAGCAAACGCCACCTGAAACTAGAGCTGGGCTAGCTGGAGTCACACTCTGGATGCCAGCCAGGCTCTACATGCCAGAACACCACCGCTATAGCCTCGAGAAGCCCTCAGGACCCCAGGTAATGTGCTGGGGCCAGCCCAGGTGCTGGCCCCAGCTTCCTCTACCCTATCCAGGACAACTTGCTGTGCACCAGAGCACAAATATACAAACATTCCTCAGTGACAAGTATCAGTGGCACAATTATGTGCTGCTGCTGTTTGTTCCTGAGAAAACACACGTCCACCCTTGTCTGGACCTGCCCTTAGAGGGCAACCTCCCTTCACAGCAGAAGGTACTATGTAATTAAGTCTTTGAAATTTAGGGGCGTGGTGCACCTATAGGCACAAGAAAATTTAGAACTGATTTTATGCAATACTGCATCTGACTCAGAAAAAAATTAAATAATAAACTGTTACCTAACCTTCAGGCACTGTTTCCAGAGTCATATTCTGGGAAAGGAGAATAGGCACTCAGTGACCTAGTGCACATGTCCTTATTAGCCATGTCTGGGCTGGGTAAGTGGATTAGTGAGGATCATGAACATTCAGTGATCTCTCTGGGCAGTATTGCGGATCTACTAAATCTATTGGTTAAACTAGAATTCTGTCAAGGGGGCTTGTAAAGAGAGAACAGTTCTTCTAGGGGAAGGACTTGGATCAGCTAACAAAGCTAAGCAGGGGATCACTTGGCAAAGCTGTGTAGTATTTTAAACGAAAGTCTTCTGCCAGCCATGATATAGGGAACTTGGGGAGGAAAATATAAGGATGCTGACTACAGAGGCATATAGGTGGAGAAGAAGCCATGTGTGAGGATGGGAATTCTGGACTCCTCAGAGGCATCTGACAGAAATGCATGAACATTCTAGAGTAATGAACTAGAAGTGGGGCAATATGTACAGATATCTTATCTAGAGTTCTCATGCTAGGTAAAATAAAGTGACTGCTTCTTTGGAACCCTTCTGAACTTTTTGTGTTTGTCTGCATTAACTGCTGAGTGTCTCTGAAGAACTGAACGGTAAACCCAGAATGCCTACAAGCTTGGAGCTCTGGGAAAGTACACTTAGGGCACTTTACATTTTGGGATCAGTGCTCCTCTGGAGGGTCATAGGGCAACTGGACTATGATCTCCACTTCTGTGAAGTGGAAACAGACTGTCAGCTCATACCCTAAAAGTGTGCCAGAGAAGCAGATGAAAGAGAGTCTATGATGCTGCTACTCAGGTCAGGGGAAGCTTTAAAGCCATAGTCCCAGCATGATGGGATCAAAATGCAGTAGGTTGGTGAATGTCAAGCTGAGCTAGCTTGACTAGCTGTGCAAAATTAATCCATTTCCCCTTATGTTCTCTTCTCCATTACGGCCACATGATAGAGATAACTAGGGACTCATCTTCCTACCCGCGTTTCTGCGGATTTGATGGGCTCAGAGTGCATACTTTGTCTCTGAGAGGAAGAGGTTGTTGTGGTGCTATTTGTTTTTGATTATTTCATTGTTCATTCTTTCCCTGAAGCAGTCAATATAGAGGTCAAGGTATGAATTTCATCCATTGTTAGGTGTCCAATTTGATGGTTTTTTGGATTTTTTTAGTGTTAATTTTTTCCTCAGTGTTGTCAGTGGATTGTTATTGAAAGTGGATTTGTTTTGGTATTGTAAATATTCCTTGAGATAGAAGAATTGTAAATATCCTTCTAGTTCTACACATTAATTTCCACCACAGATTCAATAACCATCAACCATCAGACTATCGCTTGAATACTCCAGCACCAACATTTCCCTTTTAGACACTAATATGTGTTCAATATCCAGAATGGTAAAATACAAACCACAATATACATAAAACTCACAGACCAACATAACCAGCAATCAGTCTGTAACAGAGAACTCAAACCTGTTACCAAGAAACAGGGCGGCCCCTTTAAATTCAGAACCTTCCAGGTGCAGCCAGCCAGTAGAGCAGGGGTTTAAGATCAAGCTGCCTGCTGGTCAGGTGACAGGAAGGGGAAGGCCAGAACCATATAAACCTCAAGCAGAGAAGGCAGCAGAGAGGGAGACTCCTGATGACTATGGAGCAGTTGTGGCAGCCTCCTTGGGAAGAATATGCCATGCCATGAGATAGAAGCACGATTGCATGTAAGTGGGCACTTTGCCTCTCTTATTTTTTTATTTTCATTATATGGCATAGGGACCTATGGTTTACATTTAATGTTAAATGCTGGTAGTTTGTGGCTGAGGCTGTAGGGGAGGAGGATGCCTCCTTAGCGCCAAGAGGTGCTGTGATAGAGGGATCAAGAAGCCCTGCTGCACTAGGGGTGCAGCACTAGGGCCACGAGCCCAGAGCTGCTTGAAGGGAAGATAGGAGCCTTGAAGCCAGGTCCCATTGGGTGGACTTAGGTGAATGGCCCTAACTAAAGAAAAAGGGGTAAAGCCAGAGGGGGCTGAGGCCTCAACAGCCTGGCGCGACAGGGGCACAGTGTAGAAGGGTCACTAGGCCTGATGTCATGGAGAGTATGGAACAGAGGGCCTTGAACCCAAGTTAGTTAGAGAGCTAGAGCCTTGGTGTCAATCCCTGCTTAGTGGGTTTTTGACTGACAGGCCTAGCTAGAGAGACCCCAACATAAAGAGAAAGTTATAAAACATCTGCAAGGCATGGGGCATGTCAAGGGGAGGTAGAAGCATGCATTTTGCCCTAAAGGCAACAGCTCATTATCCAACAGGTGGTGAGCCTTGAGCCTGTCTGGGAACCTGTGCATCAGCCTCCCTCCTTTTTAAGAACCAAGTAACACGAAGTCATGACAGGTGAGTAAAGGGTGGGGGGGCGGAATCTGATCCCCAGGGGAGAAAAATTCAGCAAGACTTGATGGAGGCACATTCACCAGCCTATCAAAAAAAAATAAGAAAGAAAAAAAATGCAACCAAAGATGGCACCCTGTCACACACCCTAAACACACAAAGAAAGCTGTAATAGGCAGCCAAGCTCTCTGATGCCACCAAATTTGCACCGGGGAGAATACCTACAACTGTCACCTCACTAATCTCAAAAAGGCTTTTACCCAACAAGAACACTTCTCCAGAGAATCAGATTGTACTTTTGAAAGAACCACCCAGGTACTACGTGAAGAATTGCTGCAGTACAAAAAGAAAATCCCCACGAATCACACACCATTAGTTATGACATACCGTCCTTCCCTGGAATCTATATGGAAAATCCTCAAACAGTTGCAACCCATACTAGAAGAACCAATTTTTAAAGAGATCTTTCCAAAGCCACCTATCCTAGCCTTTGAACAGGTACCAAACCTCACCAGCCTCATCACCACAAGCAAACTTCCTATGACCCAAAACATGCCAAATGGATCCAGACCATGCCAGGATAAAATAGTAAAACCTGCCAACACATCTCCATCACTCCTACAATAACTACAACCCATAGCAGAACCATCACCATTCCTGGATCTTATAGCTGCACCTCCTGAAATGTAATATATTTCATCCAGTGCACTAAATGCCTCAATGGAAAGCATGTAGGAGAAACCACACAGCAACTGCATACCAGAATGAATGCACAACAACAATCTATCAAAGACAAAAATATGCAATTACCTGTATGTGCATACTTTCTCACAAGAAAGCCACTCTTTCTCTTGTTGCCCTGGCAAGGGGTCAGGAGAGTTGGCAAGGCCAACTCTCAGGATTTCAATATTGCGCTGTTAGACAGGAGGGTGTAACACAATTACACATATACAATCACACAAATCAATTAGGTGCATACACACGCACATTACCAGCTCAGGCACATGCACATTCAAACTAGCCTAGGCACATGCATACCTATTATCAATTTAAGCATATACACTATACACCCCAAAAGTTGAACAAAGACCATTAATTCATATATTCTGTACACAATTCCATATATATATCTATCTGTAGCTAGATAGATAGACACATAGATAGATAGATAGAAAGAATCCAATCTACATACGTGGATTACATCCAATACACAAAAATGGATTACTGATTCATATACCACACACACACTGATATCTATATATATGTGTATTCACTAATTTACACACATACCACTCATATACCACTCATACCTACACATATACACAGGTGAGTTCCTAATGAATGTTGTAATGTGTATTATGTATGTGCTTGGTTTACTTGGGATACCTGGGGAAGGTTAAGGTAAGAAAGTAGAAGTGTAGGGAGTTCAAGTTACCAAGGACTGGGATTAGAACTGGTAGACTACAGGTGCCTGGGCTGAAGAACTGAGGTTTGGGGGTAACTTTAGCTTAATTGACAATGCCCAAATCCTGCAGAACAGGGAAGCATGCCAGCACAGTGGCTGTGACTGGAGCCAGAGCTATTGGGGAGCTGAAAAGGTAGGTGGGGAGAGGGGGAAATGGGACTAAGGGAAATTGTGGGTGTTAAAGAGGGGCTCTGGATGTGGGGAACCAGAGGATGGCTCCGGGGCAGCTAGAGAATTTGCAGGGAGCGGCAGTAGGTGCTGGAAGCTGGAGAAAGGCTCCAGCTGCTGCAGAAAACTGCAGGACAGCTAAGAGGAGCTAGGAAGCTGCAGCGGGGAGGGGGAGGATTATAGAAAGTGTGGGGGAGGTCTGAAAACAGAGAGATGGATAGCAGAAAATCACAGGAAAAGCAGCAGGCAGCAGGAAAGCAGAGAAAGGCAGCAGAAAGGAGAGAAAGGCAGTAGGAAATAAGAGGAGATTGGGAAACTAGTGGAGAGGGGTAGGGGCTAGAGCTGAGAAAGAGAGAGAGAATGAGGCTGGAATTTAAGACAAGGGAGGGATTGGGATTCAGTAAAACATGACCCAACTCAGGGTTGCAAATGACAGTGGTTTTATTGAACAGGGGAGATGGTTACACAATGTCAGATTGGTTCCCTTGCACACACACACACACACACACACACATGCACATACAATGGCAGCAGGAGTTAGAGAGGCTTGATGCAGGGGCTGAAGTCCACTGAAGTCCAGGAGGAGAGAGAGAGAGACAGAGAGAAAGAGAGAATCCAAATTGTAGGAGGAGGTGTGCAGGTAATATCTACCTATCCAGGCTGGAAAGGGGTCCTTGTCCAGTAGGTGTTGTCTAGAGGGGGTCGCTGGCAGGGCCTCTGGGGTGGATAGGTGGTGTGGCATGGTGCTAATCCAGATGGAGAGGACGCCCCACTGGGTCTGTCTTCACTGCCCCTTCTTATAGGGGCAGACCTTGTGTGACCCTAGTGACAGGAGGCATGCCCAGGCATGGGTCAGTCCTTGAAAGCATGTGTGGTCCATGGAGGGATGTGCAGTTTCGGGTATCTGTAATGGTGAGAGTTGCTGGTTTTGCAGGATCTTTTGTCTTTCAAATGCTGGTCTTGTCTCTGTTCCTGGGTGAGGTCCATGGTTCCTGGATGAATTAATGCGAGGTGATGGCCCAGTCAGGTAGAGGTCTGCTACCATTGTATTTCATTGTATTTCAGTTATTCCCAATCATTCTCATTCATGCTGAGCCCACCTCTGTGATTCTTTACTGTATTTTGAGCTATTATGCAACCACCTCTAGATACATTTCACAAACATGCATAAATCAGTACAAAAATATTTTTAAATAAAATTAAAGTAAGTTATAGTAGGGTTTTTTTTTTAATATGATAGGGAGGGGGGTTGGTTTCAAGATTGCAGCTCCCTCCCCCACAAAAGGGGTACTTCCAGGAACAAGGAGAGGGACTTCTGGTAGCAAAGGTCACAGGTTGGGGTGGGACTTCCAGTCCCAATATGGTGCCCAATATGGCATGGTGACTGGGGGACAGACCAACCATCAAGGGACAGATCCACTTATGCTACCCTCAACAGCTGACTAAAACTCATTAAGCAACCCTCCACATAAAATAATTGCCCACCTCTGTGATTCAATTCGGTGATTCAAATCACTGTCATGATTCGATTAAGATGAATCTCCAAATCAGTCAGGGCAGGCCCATCCCCCGTCTGCTCTCTGAGCCTGGCAATGGCTGCCCCACCCACCCCAGCTCCTGGCACTTCTTAAAAAAAAATCCCCTACTCAGCAGGTGCTGCCAAGTGGGGGGGCAATCTCCACTGCTCCCCACAGCCCCATGCTACATGTGGGGCCCTGCACAAGCCCCCTGACCTCCCTCACTCTGCCAGGCCCCCCACGGGTGCCCTGCCCAGGCCAGCTTTGACCCTTTAAGAAAAAAACCCTATACTCACCACTCCTGCTGGTGGGGGCTGATCCCTGCTGCCCCCTACCACATGGGGGGCTCTCCACGAGCCCCCAAAACCCCGAGGCTGCTGCAGGAGCGGTGAGTCCCAGGGCTTATCTTGTTTGTTTTTTTCTTAAAGGGCTAAAGCTGGTGCAGGCAGGGCACCCGTGGGAAGAAGCAGTTAAGTCATAACCTGACTTTAGGTCTTATTACGGCTGTGTTAAAAAGAATGCATATATTGGAATATTATTCTCAACTGGAAATAGGTCCCAACTGTCGCCAACCATAGATTTCTATAGGATGGTTTGGCTAGGTATGATCTTACCTCAGGCAGGCAGTTTGATTAGATAACCTCTCAAGATCCCTTCTAGTCCTATTTCTCCATGATTCTATGTTTAGTGTTCAAATCCGTAAGTCAGATCCTACAAAATCAAGAAACTGGTATATAAATCATGAAATGTTTAAAATAAGCTGGTAGCTCTGTTCATTTGCTCCTTGTGTTGGGTTCTTCAGAAGCCACATTTTTTAAGCTTTGCAACCACAAAGGACATTTATTTGTTTAAATGAAATATGAGATTCTCTTATATCTGTGAGATTTGACAAGAGGCTGCATGGGAGCAGAAATCCCAATTTTGGGTTGGTGGTCCTTTTGAGATAAGTGAGAGACTATAAGACTGGAAGCCTGTAGCCTTCATAGAAGAGGAGGGTATGCAGAAAGGTAGATGGGCTGAGTCCAGGGACACTAGATTTATAAAAGCAAGACTGGGTTTCTAGGAAAGGAAACAGGCATCAGACTGAGGACAACAGTTTCCCAAGGGTCAGTTTGAGAAGGAACAGACAAGTGTATTTCTGATTGCTAGGTTCATAAAAGTAGGAATCAAAAAGCAGTTCAACACATTCTTCTCCAAGCACATTTTGTACTTTGAAAAGATAGGTGAGCAGTTTTGGACACAAATGTTAATAGCACAAACCTCTACTGCTGTTACGGTCCCAATTTCAAAGGTTCAGGAGTTACGAGGTAACTGAAGGTAGAAACAGCTGTAAATTGCATCTTCCCTTCTGACTCCAGCCCCTTAACATCTTGAAATATTTTTCCCTTCATGCTGAAGAAGTGGGATACCCCTGCATTATTATGCTCAGGTAACAGTCCTGCATACTTTTAGAGTGAAAGCCTGCATAAACCCAAGGAGAGAGAGCTCCCATACCACAAACCTTGATAGACACCGGACAGTATTAGAACCCAATGGTGCCTAATGGCGCCTAATGACTAGGGAGATGATGATCCAATCACTCATAGGTCCTGTTACTCATTAGCCAGAGCAAGCAGGGAGCAAACACTACTTGCACACATTGCTCACAACAGCTTTATTCAGAATGGAGACAGCTTTGGGTAAAGGTCCCAAAAAAACCCAGCAAACCAGGGACCTGCGACAAACAATAGTTCTTTCCACATTTTATACACCTTGATTCATGCTCATTAACATTCATTCCACCTCTGTCCCTCCTTTTGTTCCACCCATTTCTCCTCCTATCTTAAGCTCTGTCTCTGTTTCCTGTTTGTTTCATTAACATGGAATTGCCTATGCATTTTATTCATTTACATGTCTTTTTGCTATAAGTACATGTCCGAGACCTTGACTTTATTTCTTCTGTCAATGGGTGGACTTTGACCAAAACCCGGAAGCTTCTGGAGGCTTCTTCACCAATCACCATTCACCTTTTCACATATGTTCATCTCAGATTCTGTTACCAATTATGTGTTGTTTTCATATTCCAATCTGTTTTTCTGTCCCATTTTGTACCATCTTCCACATTTCTAAAGCTTCACCTCATTCACAGACTCACAGACTCACTTGCTGCTTTTTATCAGAAAATGGTTGACACAGTTAAGATGGTTACTTAGCATAAGCAAATGGCTGGCTTAGATATCATTCTGCCTTGTGGTCAGAAGCTTTTCCTAGCCACAGGTTAAAGCCTTCATTCAGCTGCAAATCCAGTGCTCCCCAAGACTAGGACTCTATGACATGTCCAGACAGACAAGTGCAGTCATGCAGTATGTGGCAACACAGATGTGTCGGCCATGCCACGTACCACACGTTCAGTTGTTCTCCAAGCTGAAAGGGAGCAGAACAGAGGATTGACTCCTGGATATGCCAAAAAAACCCACAGAGAATAAAAACAGAGCAACACACATGGGGGCAGCACATGCCACCGGAGCTGGGCCACCCAGAGCTGCACTGCAGCTTCCAGCCAGGCTCCGCATGGCAGAATTGCTGCTACTGCAGCCCCAGGAGGCTCTCAGGACTGGCCCCAGTCTCCCCTACTGCCCCTGGGGTAACTGGCATAGCCCATTCTTTGGGCACCGTGGCAAGGTGCGCTGCCGCTGTTTGTTCTCATGGAACCAAACATCCACACTATGTGTGGGCATGGCCTCGGAGAGTAAAAAAATAACTAATTTGAGCATCAGATTCCTTTTCAGGAAAAAGAAGAGATTTTTTTCACACTAAGGTAGCTAATTATTATTAACTCTGTACACACCTCTTATGTTACACACTCCCTTTGACCCCATATAACCTGCAGGTTGGAACTGGAGTTATGGTGGGGTGGGAGGGTGGCAATTTGGAGGGTGACATCAGGAAGCTTCAAGGAAGCTCCACAAGCTTGGGGAGTTACACAACAACTCTGAGCCCACAATACACCACGCAGCTGTACTGCAGCAGGCAGTACAGTATAGTGCACTTAAATAAAGATCCAAGCTGCTGCAATCCAAATGAAGTCCCTTCATTAATGCAGAGCTCTGAGCATGACATAACCCACAAAGGCCTTCCTGAAATTTGGAGCTGCATCAAACTCAAATCCCATTCAGGCTTCCGCTCACTTGTATTACATCAGCATCAGAACTGAACCTGGGGCTTCCAGATCTAAAAGCTCTCAAAGACAAAATTGTTAAGTCTTGACCTCTAAGAACCTTATACACCTACATGGCCAGCTACTAGAAGGAAACTGAGCCATAAAGAGAAAGCATGGGTAGGACCGGCAGGTGTAATATGCAAATGCTGACCACTTCATGTGGCAAATGGCATGATGTAGCTGCAACAATTTGGACCCTTTAAACTAATTCTATAGCCAATGGGAAGTTTTGGGGTAGATAACCTATGTGACCTAAGGAAGCCAATGGGGCTGAAGTGGAAAGCAGGACCAGTGCCATTAAAATGATAAAACCTGGCAAATCAGGGATAAACATTCCTTGGAATGAAAACCAGATCAGGAGACTTCCTGACAGGGGCAAAAGACAGAAGTCAAGGCAGCCAAGGGCAGAAGAGGAATACATCACCCATAAAAGAGCAAGCAAAAATGAGAACCGTAGCCCTCCCCCCGCTTGCCAAGAGCTGAGGACCCCAGAGACTCTGGACGCCAGGCCAGCTGCAGGAAGGGAGACGCTCCCCGAGGCCCGTGTAAGACTTATAAAGGTCTCTTAGGTCTCAACTCAGGGAAAGTTCCTGTCGTTTCTTTGTCTTATGCTTAAACTGTGAGCGGCGGCTCTTCCAAAACGCGGCAGGAAAGTGTCAGCTCCTGCTCCAAACGGGCCCGCCTCGACCCCGCTGCTGAAGCGTCTCGTCGTGCAGCTCCCGCGGCTTGCAGCAGCCTGTGCCCTTGTCTAACCGGGAAGAGCTGCTGATGCCCCAACAGGCAGCGCGGGCCCTACGTTAGCTCCGATCAGGGGCGAGCCCTTCGGAGCAGCCCTGGGAGAGCAGAGCGCGCGCTCCCTGGCGCCGAGCTGACACTGGAGTGGGTCTGTGAGGGCTGATTAACACTTGCTGCGGGGCCTGAAAGCGCCCTGCCCCCCTCCGCCCTTACGTCATCCCGAGCAGCCCCAAGGCCGCGCCCCCTAAGCCTGACTAAGTCTCTCGAGCTCGATTAACTTCTGTCCCGGAAGAGAAAGTATTGACTTGTTTTGAGAAAAACCGTTTCGGCCTTGCGCGGGAGGAAGCGGGTAGGGCGTAGTTGCGCGCCGGGAAAAAGCTGCCCTTTAGGCCAGGAGGGCGTGGGAAGGCCGTGGCGACCGTGATGCTGCGCACGCTCTACCCGCTGCTCTGCCTGTGCGCGCTGCATGCGCCGGGGCGGCCCCCGCAGGGCGCGGGCAGAGGAGAGATAGTCGCTGGTGCCGCTGCCCACGAGGTTGACGCCGCCTTGTACAGGTGAGCGGGGCTTGGGAAGGGGGGCGTCTGCGCGCGCTTGGCCGCAGGTGGGTGCCGTGCCGGGCCCGGCCTGGGAGTGGGGGGAAGCGCGGGCCCTGTCCTGAGCGCTCTGTGCCGCTGTGCGCAGGGAGCGGGTCCGAGCCATGTTCTATCACGCCTACAACAACTACCTGGCGCACGCCTTCCCCTACGACGAGCTCCGGCCGCTGACTTGCGACGGGCAGGACACGTGGGGCAGGTAGGGCTAAGCGTTTCGTGGGGAGGGCCTGGCATCTGGAGCTGGGCCACCAGCACTTGGGCTGCTGCTGGGCAATGTCTGCTGCACTGTTTTGCTGGTGGCAGTGCAAACCAGGTGCTGCCCCCTGCCCAGCTGTTTGACTGTGGCACTGAGGGCCGGGCTGCACACTTGCTTTGAAGCTGGACACAACAGCTCTGGAGCTGTTGTGCATTTTCAGGAACTAACTGCACTGCTGAAAGTGCATAGCTGGTCAGCTCCATGATCCCTTCTACAGTGAAAATGGCTTGGCACATGTGGCCTGCCTGCGCTTATGGGGTGATTCACCAGCCAGTTGTATAATATTTGTAATGTGTACTGGGGTTTTGAGACTATTCAAGCAGATTGAAACTCTAAGCCCTCATGATGGATATTGCTTCTCCTGTTTCTTTGTGTTGGGAGTTCACAGTTCAGTGTGTGAGAGGCTAACTTGTACCTGTCTCACCACCACATGGTTTTCCTTTCTGGCATCTTCTCACTCTGCCTCCTGTTCCATTCCAGTTTCTCTCTCACGCTGATTGATGCCTTGGACACACTACTTGTAAGTATCCCTCCACAGCCTTCCTTTGGTTACTTCCATCTGCCTGATGCCATGCCCCTATGGTTTCTGTGCCTTTCAGACATCCTTCACTTAAAGACCTGTATTCTCCTCTATCCCTCACATCTACTCTTCACCCACTTGTGACTGTGAAAACAGTTTAATACATTGTTCTGCTACAGATATTTCAGTGCTTTTGGGCTTTGCTGATTGTCATGTGGGCTTAGGAGGGAATTCCTCTCACTGCCCTGCTGCTGCATGCATCAGGGTTTTTTAAGCCTTCCTCAGAGGCATTGGGTGTTGGCTGCAGCCAAGGCTGAGGACTTTGACTGGGGTGTGTCAGTGCTTCAGCTGGGACTTAAAGCGAAAGGTTCCAAGCTAGGAGAAGGGGTCTTGCCCCTCCACTCGGGGTTAGATCGATCACCATATTTGGGCTCAGGAAGGAAATTTTACCTGTGGTCAGATTGCTGTGGAAGGGTGGGGGGCTGCCTTCCTCTGTAGCAGGGAGAGTGGCTGTGTTCCTTGGATCTCTCAAGTGTAGTTTCAACAGCCTTTACAGGACAGTGGCTGCCAAGGTTCCCCTGCTTCATGTGTGGCAGGTTAGGGTGTTGTCATGTCTTGTATTGTCAGAGTTGACTGCAAATTTGCTAGGAGATTAGATAATGGATTTGTGTGGGATGTTTTGGATAGGGCTGATCCTGTCTCAGGCAGGGGGTTGGACTAGATGACCTCTGGAGGTCCCTTCCATCCTGTGATAGAAGGTGATTATGCATTGACTTCAGTTTGGCAGGTCTGGAGGTCCCAAACTCTTGATACCTTCTAATCAGGGCATAAGGACTCAAAATGGAGAGTTAAAAGCTTTAGGATGATACAAAAACTTGCCAATCTTCATTTTCTTTGACCTCTAGCGCTTCCTTGCTAAGAGCAAATGAGAGGATTTGAATAGCATTCAATTCTAGACTGCTTTGTGGGGAAGGGGTTCTAACTTAACACCTGTTATTCTATGGGCTCTAAGCCTCATTTTTAGTCATCCTGATTTCTTTCCAGATTTTGGGAAATGTCTCAGAGTTCCAGAGGGTCGTTGATGTGTTGCAAGAGGGGGTGGATTTTGATATTGATGTAAATGCATCTGTCTTTGAAACCAATATCCGAGGTGAGTTGGGTGATGCAGTTTGGGCTTAACTTGCAAGTCCTTTGGCTTCAGCAGTCTGTGAATCCATTGCACATAACATAATGCAGAACAGTTAGAATGGGACTGCTAACTTAAATTAACCAGACAAACCACAGAACACCATCTTCCCTTCCTGTTGGGTCACTGCTTGAGTGGTTATAAGTAAAAACATTGTCATTCTGACCAAAAGCTTTGTGTAAGGTTTGATGCTGAAACCATGAAATGGCACAAATCAAATTAGTTTTGGCTTTCAAATCATGTTGCTTTTGTCCCCTGAGGCTGAAATTATTCTAAAATTGCCAGAAACTAGTCTGTTTCTTGATTTAAAGAGATAAAACAAAACCAGAGGCATAACAAAGCAGCTGGGCGCCCTGGGTAGCAGAATGTATCAGGAGCCAACAACAGTTTTCATTTGCCATTGCACTGGCATCACAATTGTGTGGCTGTAGTGGCAGCTGTGACGCTACTGCCTTAGTCATCCTGCTCTCCCTTATGTTACCAAACAAAAGTCATGTACCATTTCAGGTGCACATGACTTCATAATGATCTCAGTAGTTCTCCAGTTGCCCATAGAGCAATTTTTAATGGCTTAAAATGGGTGTTTTCAACCTTTTTAACTAGTGTACCCCTTCTGGTAGTAGAGGGAGAGGAAGGATTCGTACGTGGCAGCCACCGCCACCACCACCCTGCGCTGCTGCATCCAACTTTTTCTATGGCCAGTTGCATGTGTGGCTCCAAAAGATGCTGACAGCCCTAGTGGGCAGCCAATTGCACACCACCTGTTAGCAGCCTGCACAGCTTCATGTGCGACTGGACATGGGAAAGTGATGCGGGGCAGTGGGTGGCAGCAGCAGCCACTGCATGCAAACCCCTAATCCCGCCACCCTCCAGCCTGCCCTTGTTGTCTCTCCCCACCCCCCCAACACCCCAGCCCTGCACCTGGGAGGTGGCAGCACAGGCTGGTGGGTGGTGGGGTGGGGTGGTAAGTGGCAGCAGCAGCTGCTACAAGCAAGCAACCCCTATCCGCAGAGGGGCACTGATGCCCTTGCCTCCCCCTTCCCCCCCCCCGATTCTGGGAATGGGCACAGAAACACCCTCCCGCTCCTGCCATTCAGAATCTTTGTGTCTCGCTGCCCTCATGGCTCTGCAGGCAGGGGTAGGTG
>JAGPOW010000797.1:21412759-21425259 GCA_030014935.1 Caiman crocodilus | reverse complement strand
TATGCAAGTATAAGACTTCATTTTAAGCTGTTGTGCAGTCACATCTATGTACACTATACAAATGCATATCAACCAGGACAAAAATATTTTTTTGAAATCAAATTAATGAATGTTTTAGTTGTTCCCTTTTTAGAATATAATTTGGTATTTTTCTTGTTCTGAGGTGGCTAAACCCCTTGCTGAAAGGAGTACTTCCCAGGGCAAGGGGGAGCAGACAGGGGACTTCTGGTGGCAAAAGTCAGGGGTTAGGGGGTGGGGCTACCCATGCCCTTGACAGCTTGCCAAAACTCAGTAAGTGGCCCTCTGCCCGATATAATTGCCTCCTCCCCTTTCTAGATGCTGGAAATGAGGCATCTCTTTTCTACCCACACACCCCTTGTCACACAACATAATATTTCTGATTTAGGGATTTTCTTTGGTAAAATTGTCAAACAGTTCTTCCTTCCTCTGCTTCATAATAAGCTCCTTACTCTGTGGTCTTCTAGTGGTAGGCGGCCTCCTTTCTGCTCACTTGCTGTCTAAGAAGGCTGGTACTGAAGTGGAACCAGGGTGGCCATGTTCAGGTCCTCTCTTGAGAATGGCAGAGGAAGCAGCTCGCAAACTTTTACCTGGTGAGAAATTTCTCCATGTTTTTGACCTGCTAGCCATGCTTTGTTGCTGAATTAACATATTTTCCCAACTCCAAGCTGACTTTTACTTTGAATTCAAGATGACTTCCCAATTATTAATTCTATACATGAAAAAATATAAATTTGTTAACATTTTCTATGCATAGAATTTAATTAGTGGATGGTCATCTTAAATTAATCTTTCTAACTGCTGTGGTAAGAAAACCAGTGGCAGAGAATGAGGAGCAACACCTTGTCCTCTCTATGCCTATGCCCTACCATCTGTTCTTCCATGCCTGTGCTTCATTTTGCCCCCTGTCTCCCTCCCACCCTTGCCCCAACCTCTTACCTTCTGCTGCAGCTCTGCTGATCAGGGCAGTCAGCAGCAGCAGTGGCAGCCAGAGGGATCAGAACTGGAGCAGAAGGTGATGGGGCAGCTGAGGAGAGGGAAAGGGGTGGAGGGACAGGCTGGGGGGCCAGGGGGCAGGCATCAGGTAAGATGCCGCGTTTATTGGTTAAGCACTTAGTACACGCACACACATACATACACACACAAAACGTATTCATACCCCAATTTTTGTTCTGCGCTGGTATGCATTACCAGTCTTATCAGTATTCGGATCAACTTAGTGGCCAGCCAAGTTGATCACGAGTAGGAAATGGGCTCCAGCCAGTCCGTTTCATCAGATGAACCAATGTTCCAGGATGACATGCAGAACAAGACCCAAAATTGATGTGTCTTATCCCATCTTTTATAGCCTTGTCAATTCACCCAGTCCTCTGGGCTTTTGCTGGGTTATTACTGTGTTCTTTCTTGAAGGTTGATTGCCATTGTTCTCTCACTGCTCTGGGACGGATTCTTCTAGTTTGGTCTTTTATCTGTCTGCATTCTTCAGCTAGACACTCTCACACATACAGCATACAAAGGTCAAGCATTTATGTCAAGCTACAGAGCAATACAAAATGGAGTTTCTTAAGGCAATGCAAAACTCAAGAAAATACATAAGATTAAAAACAATAGGTAAAAAGTCTATGTGTATAACAGTACACCACAGATGTACACCATGCTGTGTATTAACTTTTCCGCACAAAAGACTGGTAAAAGAATGTTTGGGCAGGGAAATGGAGGAGATGAGAGAAGTGAAACTTTTTCTCTCCTCATTGTGGGATACTATTCAATGTAGTACTGATTTTTAAAGTGGCTCTTTCATTATGTAGGTTGGACTGCATTCACTTAATGATCTGCAAGAATCATGATTGCATGGGCCGCTGTCATTAGATTTTTAGCTTGTGCAGTAAGGGAAGCAGGTTGTTGTGTGGAAACACTATAATTGCTGTCCAGCACTTTGTTTCTTGTACTCTAGATCAGCAGTTCCCAACCTCTTTTGTACCAGGACCCATTTGTAAATATCAATGGCCAGTCCTGATGCAGTGCCCCTCACTCTTGATCTGCTGCCCCCAGCCTCAGCCCTGCAGTGTCTTGGGCATAGAACTCTGCCAGCTTCAAAGTTTGTTTGTGACCCTTTCATATATTGTTGTGACCCACTTCTGGGCCATGACCCACAGGTTGAGAAATGCTGTTCTAGTTTACCCTGCCTAAGCCTCTGTGGTGGGGCTTCAGTGTCTCTCTGTTTAGTCCATGGGTTGGCAAAATATAGCCCACAGGCCAGATTTGGCCCACCAGGCTTTTTTTTTTTTTTCCTCCAGTAAGCCAACACACAGGTGCCTACCAGCTAATTGCAGCCAGCCCTTCCCATAGCTGCCCCTGCCCCTCCACATAAGACCCACTTCTGCCAGGGCAGTGCACTGTGCTCTCGTGCTCACCTGTGGGAGGGCCCTGCCTCTGGCTAGTGCACAGCTTCTGGGCATGGCTGCTACTGCTGTGGCAGCCAACCAGGGAAATGCTTGGCTCCCCTGGCCTCCAGTAGCTCTTTCTCCTGCCCCTCCTGCAGCACTCTGGGCCACAGTAGGGAAGCTGCGGCTGGGCTGGAGCATGGGGCTTGTGGAAGTGCAAAGCTTGGGGTTAAGGCTGGTTGGAGTGCAAGGCCCATGCCTGATGAGTCAGGAGGCGCTCAAAGCCTGGGTCGGTGGGAGTATGGGGCCCAGCCCAGCCCAGTTCCATCATGCGAGGCTCCCATAACTCATGTGTGGCTCCTGTGACTCAGGTGCCACTGAGGGGAGTCCTGTGCATTGAAGCCGGTAGCCTGCCTTGCTCCCTGTTGCCACTTGCAGCTCCCAGGACTCTGTCGAGAGTGGTGGGGTGCCCTGCATGATGGAGCTAGGCTGGCTCAGCCCTGCTCCCTGCCACACACACAATAAATAAGACTTTATTTTGAGCTATTATGCAACCACCTCTATATGCACTATGCAAACACACAAATCAGGACAATTTTTTTTAAATAAAAACATATTTATAGTGGATGTTTGATTTTTAGTATATGATTTTGGTTGTGTTTTTTTCTGGTTCCAAGATGGCAGTCCCCCTAAAGGAGTACTTCTGAGGGCAAGGGGAGGGACTTTGGTGACAAAGGCCATGAATTAGCGGTGAGACTTCCAGTTCCAAGATCGCAAGGACAGGTGCCCCATCCCCTGCTGTCCTTAACAGCTCACCAGAACTCAGTAAGTGGCCCTCCAGCTAAAATAACTGCCCACCCCTGATTTAGTTTGTGCACTTGTTGGAAGCTACTCCATCCTCTGGTCTCTTGTTGATGTACACACAGTTGAATAAGAGACAGGCAGTTGCTGACACCTTGTTAAATATTGTGCATTGATATGAACAAAACATGTTTAAGCTTTTCAGACCCCAACTGGGATGCCATTTGGGACAGTGAATTTGTTGCACGGAGTAAACCCTGGAGAGACCCCAGTTACCTGTACTGCTGGCATTGGGACATTTATAGTGGAATTTGCCACATTAAGCCATCTTACAGGTGATCCAGTGTTCGAGGTTGCAGCCAGGAAAGCTCTTAAAGCCCTGTGGAAAAATCGCTCTGATATTGGACTAGTGAGTGGTTTTTTTTTTATCTGTGGTGTTTTTTTTAACTACTTTTTGTATAATGCATGGGATCCATTCTTAAGTTAGCTCATTGTAAATTTAATAAATAATTCTATCCCTTAATACTATCAGTGCTAGGTAAATAACCATAGTCTTAGTAGTTGTGTATCTAATGTACTGTTCCAGAATGCCTGAACCATCAGCTTCAGTATCCACCTCCTGTCCTCTAGCACTGCAATACCATGTAATATGGTTCCTGTATTTCATCCTAGAAATAGTTTTTGTTTTGTTTTCACATTTGCATAGGTTTTAACTAATCTTTGTCTTACTGTAATACAGCACTGATGATCTCCTTTTTTAAAATGCTGTTTTAAAACTGAATTCAGCATTCAGTTTCAGCATTAATCTGAGGTTAATTTTATTATTTTTATTATTTCCAGGAGGGAGGTGTTTTATCTAGGCTGTCCTTTCAGCTATTTTGAAGTTAAGTCTTGGGGAGAAAAGTATGGCATATGTGACCCCCTGATAGCATAGACGTGCTTCTTGGACACTCAACGTTTTGTGGAGTACAAAACTCTGAAGTACTTTGACGTTAAAGGTCCAACTTCACATATGTTCAATGAAGACCAGGCTTATGGCAAATTAAATATAAAATAATTGTAATTTGCAAATCTGTGTTGCACACATGAATTGTGACAAGAAGATCTTTGAGTGTTTAGTTATAGTCTTATTAAGCTACAGTGCAGGTCCCCCAAATTAGGTTTTTCCTTGTCTGTCTTAAAATCTTCAAAGTTTTAGAAAGAAAATATCAACTACTCTATAACGCTGAGCATATGCACCTAACCAACCAAAATTTCAGGTAAGATATACAGATGCAATGTTAATGCTGCATCTTAAAAATGTAAAAAAAATGGTTTCCATGTCACCATTCACATCCCTTCCCATGTCCCGTTCCTTAATAAAAAACAAGTATTTATGAAATACTGTCAATTCAGTGTGGAGAATGGAAAAATTATGATGAAATCCAGATGACATGGCTATTGTTGCTTTAGGTGTCTATTTTTCCAGGTGTTCTGGATTCCATTTTGTTCCAAGATAGTCCAGAAATAAAAGATTATCCTAATTTCAGAATTTTGCATGTAGTAAGCAGACTTTTGCTTTCTTCTTAAAGTCTTCCTTTCTGACAGGTGGGTAATCACATAGATGTGGTCACTGCCAAATGGGTAGCCCAAGATGCTGGGATCGGTGCTGGGGTAGATTCCTATTTTGAATACCTTGTTAAAGGAGCCATTCTCCTGCAGGATGAGGAACTGATGTCCATGTTCCTAGGTAAGAATTGTTGATCTGTAAGATTTGATTGATTCTAGATTTCCTGAGGTATCTTTGCACATTGATAAAGACCAGTTGGAAGTGTTACCTGAGACTTCTTTACATTATTGACTTGCTTTTGGTTTCTCTTGAAGTATATGGATGGTCTTACAGAAGTCAGTGATAAAACTTCGTTGCTGTGTCATAGAACTATGATTTCACCCCCTTTTTTGAGCTATATTTTCCTCTTTCCAATACATTGTCTGTCATCTCTTCTCCTACAGTAAGATGATGCAACAACCCACTAAAAGTCCTTTACATAAGTAATCGTCTTTGTAGTGATTCTTGAGTGATCCATACCTCAGTCAGTTTTACAGGAGGTATGAAAGCTCTGTCAATCTGACAGGACCACACTGAAAAGAGAGCTTCCCTTCTAGTATTTTTAACATTTTTTGTTAATGTCCGTTCCTCAATTATTTGTAGAATATAACAAAGCCATTAAGAACTACACAAAATTTGATGACTGGTACCTGTGGGTTCAGATGTACAAAGGGACAGTGTCTATGCCCATCTTTCAGTCCCTGGAGGCTTACTGGCCAGGCTTACAGGTAGGCACTATCATGGTAATACATCATTACTTTTGTTCAGCCCCATCTTGGGCCTATCTGTATAACAAAAACTGTGTTGTAATCATGACAGCGAACAATCTGGCTCTTATCTGAGTGAAGTCCAATCTACGCTGTTTCCACCTTTTGATGGAGTGGATGTACACTATCTATACTACTTTTGAAAAAAACAAGCAAATGTGTTAAACCTGAATGAGACAGGCCAACTTGGTTAAAATACACCTATTTGTGTTGTGACATTGTAGATGGGGCAGCCTTAAAAAGACAGTCCAACTTTTTCCCATACTAGCATAAATCCTTTTCATTTCTGACTTTGTATTTTAGAGTTTATTGAAGTAATTTTGAGTAGTTCAGGCTTCTCTTCTAGTGCTTTTAATTGATTGGGCAGCTGGTTTACAGGAGGCAGGCAGCTACAGGAGGGCTGCTTCTAGGGAATGAAACTAACTCATTTTAAAAGGAGGTTTTGAAAGACTCCCACAACAATCAGAAGGGATCTAAAAACCAAAGAAACTTGCATTGCATCAGGTATGTGAAATAGAGTTAAAAAGAGAGGCATAATGTACTTCCTCTCTTTAGTTTAATCAATTTGTAAGTTCTTTAGTCTGCATATTATTAATGTTTAATTATATTCGCTAGATGACTTTCCCCGTTAATGATATTGAGAGAACTTTTAAAATGCATCTCTGCCATTTTACTCTTTGAATGCCACTTCACTAAGATACAGGGGTGGAGGTTGTAGCTGTGTTGGTTTAAGGACATAGGCAGACAAGGTTCTTTGGATGAATCTGATATCTTGTATTTTCCCTCCTCTTTCCTAGAGCCTTATAGGGGATATTGATAATGCCAAGAGGACTTTCCTCAATTATTATACAGTGTGGAAGCAGTTTGGTGGACTTCCTGAGTTCTACAACATTCCTCAGGGTTATACTGTGGACAAGCGAGAGGGATACCCACTTAGACCTGGTAACTTAAACAAAAAATAACAAACGTGTTGAGTCCTGCTTTTACTCTGACAATTAAATGTAACCAGTGTTTAATGGCCTGTTAGCTCCCCTTTCTAGTTCTATAGTAACTTGGTTACCAAATCCACTTCTTAGCATTTTCCATTTCCAGCAAGGAATATTACAATATTTGCCCATCAAAAATGCCTGAGCTATAATGCTCAGAAATGTTTATCTTAACAGTGTATTATAGTGCTTTAGTAGCAATTACAAACTTACAACTATTTATAATAAGGAAAGCCTAGGTGTATGTTATCTATTTGGATTTTTTTTAATGCTTTTTTTCCCATGACTAATAATTAGATACCCTATTTTTGGTGGCTAACAGCCTTAATGATGCTGAAATTTGTGTAGCAAAATCCTTTGTCAGGAAAGTAGGTTTTCTTTTTCATCAAAGATTTATTTTAAAACATTTGTTTTTCATTTCATTTTTATATCCCTCCTTTCCCACCCCACCCTTGGGGAAATAAAATTTTATCTTAACTTTGCATTGGATAGATGATGTCTTATTTGAAACAGTTTGCCATTTATTTCAGGCTTTGCATATCCTTGGTAAATATACAGGTACCCGTGCTTATAGACAGGCAGTGTAGGAGGCTATAACTGGGCCAGTATTTTGACAGTTTTGAACTACAATGTGGAATTTGTGCAAGTCACAGTGGTATTTTCCCTGCATTTACCCTACAATAAGTAGCTGTTTGTTGGGTTTTTTGCAGAGCTGATTGAGAGTGCAATGTATCTGTACCGTGCTACACGAGATCCTACCCTTCTGGAACTGGGAAGAGATGCTGTGGAATCCATAGAGAGAATCAGCAAGGTGGAGTGTGGATTTGCAACAGTAAGTATGTCTACTTCAGTGTGGTGCTTTTGTTTTTTAATTCTCCCACCCACCCACACACACTCATTTCCCTCCTCTCCCTACCCCCAAGCAAACATTGAGTGTTTTGCCAAGTTGAACAGCGCTTGCATGAGCTGGGTGTACAGAGCTTTGTAAAATAACAAACTTTAAAAAAAAATGGAGCACTGTCTGATAATCATGGTTAGCAGTCCTGGGAGTAACTTCACCATCACATTTCAGAACAATTATACCCCAATTGTACCTGGTTATTACATTGGAGGCCCAGACCACAAGAGAAACAGAAAAACTGTAACTCCGTTGTGTCCCATGTACAGATGCTATTTCCTCCTAATGCCATGATGCGTAGAAAGGATCTGGAGGAGGTACGGCCAGGGTGTGATCCTTCTGTGTGCTAGGGAATTACGGGGCGCCACACCTTTCAATGGTTCTGCTGAAGTTGTTTAGTTTTACACTGCCTCTTACATGAGATGTATTTACAGATGCAACTAAGCTTGTTATGAGTGCATTCCCTGCATTTCTCCAATATCTGCCGTTCAAGAATCTCAATCATTTGTACTGTTTTTCAGTGAAATGTTAACACACAAACATTGGAACTAAGCTTTGCAGCTCTGATGTAGGTAGAAACCCCATTTATGTGGAGAATTTTATATATATATGGCTTAGTCCATCTGTCTGTGTGTATGTCTATGTCCATAAGGGTCCTGGGGTGTGTGGCTCCCAGAGGGGTGTGGCTTCAGCCAGTGCTACGTCAGGGCGGGGTGGGGCATGGCAACAGCAGAGCGGATCGGGGCGGGGGCTAGCATGGGGCTGGATGCGGAGTGCCAGCAGTGCAGGGTAGTAGCAGCCACACATCACCCTGTGCTGTGGGGGGCACAGGGCTGAACACGGTGCTGCAGGGGAGGCACAAGGCCAGATGCAGGGCGGGGCCCAGATGTAGAGTGGTGGCAGCACAGGGTGGTGGGTGGCAGCGATTTGCATTTAACACCCCCCCCCCCCCGCCCGCCCACAGGAGGCAGGGCTGTGGATGACGGTGCTCTGTCCCTGCCCCTCCCCTCCTCTCTACCCCCCCACCCATCATTCTTGACAGGCAGTTTGCTAGTCAGCATATAAGTCTCTCTTTCCCTCCTTCCCTCCATCCCTAACTTGTGCAGGAAATCCTTAGAATAACCCTGTCTCTTGATTGCTAGTCTCTGAACTGTCCATGAGACTATTCTCATCCAAAGTAGTTTAGCACTTGGCACCATCAAATCAAAGTAAGTTGTCTGAATAATAAAAAGGGGGTAGATTGCTGGATCCTGTCTGCTTAGGTGTAGGGATGAAATGCAAGCTGGTTTAATTTTTCATTTTTAGGAGGAACTCCAAATGAATTTCTGAATTCAGGATGAATTTAATGCACATAAACTCTCTTCTTACAGATCAAAGATCTGAGGGATCATAGACTAGATAATCGTATGGAATCCTTCTTCTTAGCTGAAACTGTGAAATACTTGTATCTGCTGTTTGACACAGACAACTTCATGCACAACAATGGATCTACCTTTAATATAGTATTGACACCTTATGGGGAGTGCGTCCTTGATGCAGGTGGATATATCTTCAATACTGAAGCTCACCCCATAGACCCTGCTGCCCTGCACTGTTGTAAGAAACAGAAGGAAGAGCGTTGGGAAATAGAAGACTTGATAAGGGAATTTTACTCTCTAAAGAGAAACAAAAAATTAACGTTAAAAAGAACCACAGACCAAAGTGAAGGGGAAAGCCAGAAACCCTCTGTGGATACTTCCTCAGAGGATGGTCAGATAAAAACAAACTTGAAGAACAATACAAAAAGGAAAATATCTCCCTTGAGTTGTCCCAATCAGCCCTTTAACTCCAAACTTGAAGTAATGGGACAGGTCTTTTTAGATAACACATAACTCAATTTTCATTGTGAATTCCAATATTTGTACATAATAAATCTGTTTTGGACTCTAGACTTTGACTTTGGGGGAATACTTTTATCTTCCAGTGATTTAAAATAAATAAATAAATCATACTTTAAAATCTGATTTTGTTTTTATTTTTAACCAGTCTCCTACTCAGTCATATTATACTCTTGGTTTGTACAGTCATATAAATCAGGGTGTATGGTTTATGAAAGTGGTATTCCAGAATAAATCCCTAGAAAAGGGAATCTAAGCTATCTGTCTGTAGTACTGTGAGAAACAGCTTATTACTAACACTGTGTCTTACACAAAAAATTGTAGGTTTACCCTCTGATATTCATAGACTTACATGCCCATGGCTGGACAATAGTTCAAAGGTATCTTCTACTTCAAATGACAGGTCCTCAGTTCCCTTTATGGGACACTTTGATAAAGCCAAGGCAGCAGAATCTTCCAAGTATCCAGAAGGCTGTGTGCTCACTTGTTTCCTAGACAATCTAGCTATTTGCATTCCTTTCATTTAGAACAAGTGCTGTTGAAAACCATGCAAGGGAATCTGGTTGAATATTTTCAGTCATTTGGAAACAGTTGTCTTGGACTTACGATGGTGTCCAGTAATCCTCTGAGTGGTCAGTTCTGCCATCCTCCAGGGAAAAGGGCTTTGAAATTGAAAGGCAGCACTTTCAGGACAAACTTCATAAAATAATTTTGCTTTATTATAGCAGGAGGTATGGCCCCATTTACAAATGAATTGGCTTCCTCAGCTGGTCTGAAACCTCAGGACTGTGAGCCACTTCAAGATGTTGAATATAATTCCAAATGTGCTCAGCACAGGAGCTGGTCTCTTGCAGCTACATAAATGCAATGCCCTTACTGTGTTTCAAAGGCCAGCTGCATTTGAAATTGTAGATTTCTGATGTGATGGGAGCCAAATTGACCAAGGCTGGAGATGCCAGGATCTGGTTCTGCATTACTGGTCCTAGTCCTCTTTGACTTTGCTTTCATGTATAATATACCTTTTTGCTTGGGATAGCGATGTGTTGGAGCTGACCTGCGAGGAGAACATTGTGTGTCCTGTTACACTAGTGCCTGAGGCTTTAAGCATGAAAGGTGCCTGTGTGACTGTCACAAAAAGCTTGCTTTAGGTGCCTTTAAGTGATTCACCTGAACTAAACACTCTCTTTCCTTTATATACTTATAAAGTACTTCAGTTAGTGTTTTCTTCTGGTAATGTCAATGATTCTCTTCCTTTTGGTTGTTCTATGAAACGCTGTAGCCAGAAACAATACTAATGTTGAAAAACAACTGAACACAATGATAATTGCATGAGCCACCTTCCTTCACCAAGTTTATTGGAATACATTTCAGTTTAATCTGACCTATGGCAGATCCTAGTTTTTTGTTTTTATCCCAGCAACGCTCTTTGCAATCCATGAGAAGCATGTTTTATGGCCAGGAAAAACTCCTAAGTAGCCATTGGTCAGAAGAGACTTAGATTTTTTGCCGCACAACAACCCCACAGTTGCCTTCTTTCCTTCCCAAGTATTACTTTCCTAGAATCTCTTAAAAATGTAGCACTGGTAACTCATATGCAACAAGAACATGGGCTTTTTTCCCCCACTTTTCTAATAGCATCCTCCTGTTGGTGGTTATAGATCTTTATGAGTCAGTGAGACTTGCTATCCAGTCTGGTGTAGGCTGGTGAAGGTTATTTCATGGATTTCATAGACATTAGGGCTGGAAGGGACTTTGTAAGATCATCAGGTCCAGGCCCTGCCCAAGGGGCATGAAGTCAGCAAGAGTTAAAGAATCCTAGCAAGATAAATGTCCAAATGTTTCTTGAAAATGTCCAGAATAGGTGCTTGCACCACCTC
This sequence comes from Caiman crocodilus, assembly GCA_030014935.1. Lineage (NCBI taxonomy): Eukaryota > Metazoa > Chordata > Crocodylia > Alligatoridae > Caiman > Caiman crocodilus. Next base: position 21,414,063 of record JAGPOW010000797.1, on the reverse strand, counting down.
TGGGGGGAGTTTGTTTCAGATCTTGAGGGCTCAGACAGTAAAGAAGTTTTTCCTTATGTCCAGCCTAAAATGATCTTGCAGGAGTTTATGACCATTGGACCTTATCATCCCCTGGGGTGCTCTGGTGAACAGGTGTTCCCCCCACAGATCCTGATGCACACCCCTTATGTACTTATAGGCTGCCACCAAGTCACCCCTGAGCCTCTGATTCTCCAGGCTGAAGAGACCCATAGCTCACAGCCTCTCTTCATAAGGCCTGTTCTCATGCCCTGTGATCATGCACATTGTTCTCCTCTGGACTCTTTCAAGCTTGTCCACATCCTTCCTAAATTGTGGAGCCAGCATTGGATGCAGTACTCCAGCTGCGGCCTCACCAAGGCTGAGTACGGTGGGAGCATAACATCCTGGCTCTTGCTCAAGATGCATTGGTAGATGCAAGCCAGAGTTTTGTTCGCTTTGCCAGCTGTGGTATTGCATTGGTGGCTCGTATTCATCTTGTGGTTAGTCATGACTCTCAAGTCTCTTTCAGTCATGGTGCTAACAAGTGTAGCATTGCTGAGCTTGTAAGTGCGATGTTGGTTTTTATTCCCACCTTGCATTTCTCCATATTGAAAGCCATCAGGTTTTCATCCACCCACCCTGCAATCCTATCAAGGTCAGCCTGGATCACCAGCCTATCCTCACATGTGGAGACTCTTCTCTAAAGTTTGGTGTCGTCAGTGAACTTGGCCAGTCTGCTCAGTATCCAGATCATTTATGAAGACATTAAAGAGTACAGGTCTGAGAACGGAGCCTTGGGGGGACACCACTAGTCACTGAGTGCCATGTTGATTTGGTTCCATCAACTACCACTCTCTGGGTTTAACCTCGGAGCCAGTTCCTCAGCTATCGGACAGTGGAGTAGATGAGGCCACATTTGCCTGATTTTTTTTTTTTTTTTAATGATAGACAAAAGCAATTTGCATCGGCAACTTACTGGCGGTCCCCTCTGATGCCTGATACACAGCAAGCTTCTCTTTCCACAAAGTTCAGCGAAGTCAGGCATCCCTGAATGACACTGTCTAAAGGGGTCCTGGAATGCAATCCTTGGGCTCCTCAAGGTCCACGGGCCCACTGATCCAGGCAACAGCTAACTAATCCTTTTCACAGAGCTGTATCTTCCTTCTGAATGGTTTCCAGATATTCTAACTCATTTATAGCTTCTAAATGATACTGATAATGACCGACCACTCAGATTCCTTTTACTTCAACTGTCCTTAGACTGACCAATTAGCAGTACAAGCCTTGCATTCCTTTGATAAGGT
>JAGPOW010000797.1:21376574-21412028 GCA_030014935.1 Caiman crocodilus | reverse complement strand
AAAAGCTTTTTTTTTCTTTCAAACTTCCAACTGGTATTCGTATATTGGCTCACGCATACCGGGCAACGAATTCAGACTTGGGCTGGAGCATAACACCATGAGCCCCACATAGTGGCAGGGAGCCAGCCCAGTCTGGTTTCAAAGAGCATGCCAGTGGGCCAGACCAGCATATGCAGGCCCTGAGACTCAGCCAGAGGTATGCACTGCTGGAGGCTTTGCCTGCCAAGAGCACCCCAAGGGTCTGCTGTCCTTGAGCTGCCAGTGGCAGGAGCTGTGCACCATGGGGAGAAGTGGAATGTGGTGGGAGACCCACACCCAGTTTCAGAACCCCACACACCCAGATCCTTCACAACCCCTCCCACATACATCACCTATTCCCATACCCACCCGCCTTCACGCACCCATCTGCCCACAACCCCTACGTACACATTCATACTCCTTCAAACCCCCCCTTACAAACCCACGCCCCCATCTGTCCACGAACCCTACATGCACAACCTTCATGAAACCCCCCACGCATCCCCCCCAACCATACAAAGTACATGCATATATTTCTAAAGAAGGTTCAAATACTGTTTTATTTAGTTTAGTTTGTAAAAACAAAAAAAACCCACATAACTTTGAGAGGGTTTTGCACATAATTCCCTGGGGTGTACCTGGGCACAGGTGGGGCTAGAGCCATGACTGATGGTTAGTGACAGGGGTAGGGGTGTGCAGGGCTTGTGGGGGGGCAGGGTGCCAGTAGGGGGTGGGGGTGGAGGCAGCTACGACATCTTTGACACTATCCCTGGGCTTGGGGCAGGAGTCAGAGCTGAAACAGCCTTCTGCCCCCATGTTGAATGAGGGAGGGGGAAAAAACCTTGTCTTGGATTTGAATAAATACCGTAATAATACATGGATGGGCAAAATGGTGGATCTGGCCTGTGGCCAGGTTCCATTTCCCAGAAACCCCTGCCTGCACTGCTCTGGCTGGTCTTCATGGAGACCCCAGTAGCATCTGGAATGTGACGGCCCCATGCTCCCAGGGTCTCCATGGATATCGGCTTGGAAAGCAACTCTTCAGGTTTGAGGTGGGGGAAGGGGCAAGGGGAATGAACAGAGGCTGGTGGGGCATGGTGACCATGCTGCTGCAGTGGTCTCGGCAGTGGGAAGGGGTGGTGGCAGGAATGCCGGAGGCCAGTGGCAATCAGTAACCATCCGCACACGCTGGTGACCAGCAGTGATCACCTGCAGATGCTGCCAGCATCAGTGATGGCTGCCAGCGGCAATCGGCGACCACCCACAGATGCCACTGGCAGTGTCAGAAGTAGGGAGGGGTGGTGAGCGGCAGCTGCCTGCAAGCGCCACTGGCAGTGTCCATGGTGCTTCTATATGGGGGTGCAACCTTCAATCAAGGGGTGCACGTGCACCTGCGTACACCCCATGCGTCACCAATGACAAGGGGTAATGAGTAAGCAGCCTGACCTCCACCCATGTTCCCCGAACCCTCATGTGCCCCCACTATCCAAAAGAGACAGGATCCAGTAATCCACCCCCTTTTTATTATTCAGATGACTTTGCCAACCTTTTAAAAAGAAATACAGCACTCTCTGGTAATCTCTGGTAATAATTAGCATTCCAGGGAGTAACTTCATCACATGGGTGACCTGGGTGACAGTGATCATCGCCTGCTGGAATTCACCATCCAGCACAGGGTGTTGAGGGCTTATACCAAGACTAAAGCCTCTGACTTCAGAAGGGCCAACTTCAACAAATTTAGGAGATTAGTGGGGGAGGCACTGAGGGCCCAAAAGGTAGAGGATATGGGAGTCCATGAGGGATGGTTGTACCTTAAGGGGACAATCCTCTAGGCTCAGAGTGTGACAGTCCCTGAGAGAAAGAAGGGAGTAAGAGTATTCCAAAACCCTCATGGCTTAGCAAAGGCATTCGAGAATGCCTGAGGGCCAAAAGGGGGGCGTACACCTGTTGGAAGGGAGGGGCTATCATCAAGAAGGAAAACTCCTCCTTGGCCCGTAAGTGTAGGAGGGCTATTAGGAAGGCCAAGGCAGGGGTGGTGCTCAGGCTAGCGACTAGGATTAAGGACAACAAAAAGTCCTTCTTCAAATACATTGGGAGTAAGAAGAGGGCACCTGGTAATGTACGGCCTCTGCTAGACTCAAATGGTAAACTTATGGCTATGCCAGAGGAGAAAGCCGAAATTTTTAATAAGTTCTTTGTCTCTGTCTTCTTGGACAGCGACCAGAACAGCTCTCCCACCACAGGTAGGGGTAATCTTGGGGATAGCACTGCCAGGCTTTGCGTCTGTGCAGATGTAGTTAGGGATCTTCTGGAAGGGCTGGATGTTTTTAAATCTGCGGGCCCTGATGCCCTCCACCCATGGGTGTTGAGAGAGCTGGTGGGGGTCATTGCTGTGCCCTTGGCCCAGCTGTATGAGCGATCATGGTCCATGGGCCAGGTGCCCAGAGATTGGAAACTAGCTAATGTGGCCCCCATTTATAAGAAAGGGAGAAAGGAGAATCCAGAAAACTATAGGCCCATAAGCCTCACATCAGTCTTGGGGAAAATCCTTGAAATAATCATCAAAGATCATATCTGTGAGGGGCCAGCAGGGGAGATCATGCCCAGGGGAAATCAACATGGGTTCATCAAAGGCAGGTCCTGCCAGACCAACCTGATGACCTTTCATGACCAGGTAACTAAATCCCTGGATGATGGTGTTGCCGTGAACGTAGTCTTTTGTGGACTTTAAGAAGGCCTTTGACACTGTCTCTTACCACATTCTCATTAATAAATTGAGTGACTGTGGCATTGATGCCTACGCAGTTGGATGCATCAAGAATTGGCTAATGGGGTGTACCCAGAGAGTGGTGGTGGACAGGTTATACTCAACCTGGTGGGATGTGAATATTGGGGTCCTTCAGGGCTTGGTCCTGGGGCCCACGCTGTTCAACATTTTAATCAGCAACTTGGACAAAGGGGTGGAAAACACGTTGTCCAAGTTTGCCGATGACACCAAGATGTGGGAAGAGGTAGGCATGCTCGAAGAGAGAGACACATGTCCAGGAAGGGCCAGCAGGGAAGGTTATACTCAGGGGCAACCAGCAGGGGTTCATTAGGGGCAGGTCTTGTCAAATCAACCTGGTGGCCTTCTATGACCAGGTCACCAAGTCCTTGGATGCTGGTGTCACAGTGGTGGATATAGTCTTTCTGGACTTCAGGAAGGCCCTCGATGTGGTCTCTCACCCCATTCTCAGTAAGAAACTAGAAGACAGTGGTGTTGATGCCTACACAGTCAGGTGGATTGCTAACTTGTTGGAGGGCCACACTCAGAGGGTGGTGGTGGGTGGGTCATTTTCAACTTGGAGAGATGTGGGCAGTGGGGTTCCCCAGGGCTCAGTCCTCGGGCCCACACTATTCAACATCTTCATTAGTGACTTGGGCAAGGGGGCAGAAAGCACCCTATTCAAATTCTCAGGTGACACTAAGATGTGGGGTGAAGTAGGTACGCTAGTAGGAAGGAACAGGCTGCAAGCAGCTCTAGACAGATTACAGGGTGGGCCATTGAGAACAGGATGGGGTTCAACACTGATAAGTGCAGGGTAATGCACCTGGGGAGGAAGAGCCAGCGGCACACCTACAGGCTGGGGAACTCCCTTCTCACCAGTGTCGAGACAGAAAAGGATCTTGGAGTCATCATTGATGCCACAATGAACATGAGCCGACAAAGTGGGGGCACGGTCAGGAAAGCATTATCATGCATCCACAGATGCATCTCAAGCAGGTCCAAAGAGGTGATCCTCCCACTCTGTGCAACATTGGTCAGGCTGTAGCTGAAGTACTATGTCCAGTTCTGGGCGCCGCACTTCAGGAGGGATGTGGCCAATATGGAGAGCATCCAAAGGAGGGCCACCCACTGATCAGGGGTCAGTAAGGCAGGCACTACGAGGAGAGGCTGAGGGACCTGAACCTGTTCAGCCTCCAAAGAGAAGGCTGAGAGGGGATCTAGTGGCAGTCTACAAACTAGTCAAGGGGGACCAGCAGGCATTGGGAGAGTCCCTGTTCCCCCAAGCACTCCCAGGAGTTACAAGAAACAATGGACACAAGCTAGCGGTGGGTAGTTTCAGGCTAGACATTAGGAGGCGCTATTTCACTGTCAGGTCAGCTAGGAGCTGGAACCAATTTCCAAAAGAAGTGGTGCTGGCTTCTGCCCTGGGGGTCTTTAAAAAAAGGCTGGAGGAACATCTGGCCGGGGTCGTTTGACATCAGTACTCTTTCCTGCCACAGCAGGGGGTCGGACTAGATGATATCCTCAGGTCCCTTCTGACCCTACCAATTATGAAACTATGAAACAGGCTGCAATTAGATTTAAACAGACTACAGAAGTGGGTGGATGGTAATAGGATGGGGTTCAATGTAGGTAAATGCAGGGTGCCGCACATGGGGAGAAGGAATCCACAGCATACGTACAAGCTGGGGAGCTCCCCTCTTGTGAACAAAGAGGTGGAAAGGGATCTTGGAGTCATTATTGACTTCAAGATGAACATAAGCTACCAATGCCAAACTGTAGCTAGCAAAGCCAACTGCACTTTGTCATGCATCCAAAGATGCATCCCAAGCCGGTCCAGAGAGGTGATACTCCCCCTCTGCGTGACATTGATCAAGCCACAATTGGAGTATTGCATCCAGTTCTAGGCACTGCACTTTAAGAAGGACATGGCCTGCCTTGAGAGGGTTTAGAGGAGGGCCACCTGCTTGGCTGGAGGGCAACAGGGCAGGCCCTATGAGAAGAGGCTGAGGAACCTGAACCTGTTCAGCCTCAGCAAGCGGAGGCTGAGCAGGGATTTGGTGGCCACCTACAAACTCATTATGGGCGATCAGCAGCAAATAGGAAGGGTCCTATTCCCCCCAGCAGCACCTGGGGTGACGAAGAACAATGGCCAGAAACTGCTGGAGAATAGGGTCAGATTAGAGATTAGGAGGTACTATTTCACTGTTAGGGTGGCTAGGATCTGGAACCAACTTTCTAGGGAAGTGGTCCTCGCTCCTACCGTGGGTAAATTCAAAAAGAAGTTGTACCTGTCTGGGGTCGTGTGATCCCAGCATGTGCTCCTGCCAGTGGCAGGGGGTCAAACTAGATGATCGGTTCAGGTCCCTTCTCACCCCAAACTACTATGAAACTATGAAACATTTCAGAATGGTTAGGCCTAAACGGTACCTGATTACTACATCAGAGGCCCAGACTATGATGCCTATTTAGCTTTTTAGATCACCATGTGCCCACACATTTTTGGCTTATGGAGAGACATGAACAAAACCAAAATCTATAGAACAACATATGAAAAGTTTGCTGGGTTTTTTTTCAGTCCAGCATAACTGACACTATGCTAGGAAACATTACCAATCTTGTCATAGAATTTATTTTGCTCAAAAGTGGGAGAATAGGTAGCTGCACTGGAGTTGGGGCCAGGGCAGGATTCAAGATCTTATGGTGACAACTCAGGTTGGAGCTAGAGCAGAGCTGTGATCTGCTGCCTGCATGCCCCTGCCTGTGAAATCTGCACTTGTCAGGGGCATACACGCAGTGGATTGCAGTTCTGCAATTATAGAGGAGATGTTGGTAGGAAAGTGAGCTCTCATTTCCAGGCTTCATTCACCTGACAAGGGGGAGGTTTATGAATGGTTAAATATCAGCAACAAGTAGAATATAAACCAAGGTTGACAGTTATAGACTAATACAGCCAGTCAATAAAGCAAAATGGAGGCATCCAGCAAGAAGGTTGGCAAAGATAATCTGAACCCTTGTTGTAACAGAGTTGAAGGCCACAGTCTGCTGTTCCTGCTCCTGTTGTTTTTCAGTATTGATGGCTGGTTGAGAGTAGTATCTTTGTCTGTCCATGAAAGTGACAGTAGCATTCTGTATAGCCTCAAGAAACAGGGTGCCAGCATCTTTGCCTTGGTTTCCCTAACTCTTGGGGGTATTTTGGTTGACCACCTTACTGTAGGTCAGTGATTCTTAGGGTTCCACAATGCCCTGGACTTCTCTGATAACTTTGTAAGGGTGCTGCAGGTGCCATGCAATATTAGCACTGTTATGAGACGCTAAATGAGCAGTAGACTAATTCTACTGTGCATTAGTGCATCATGGCAAAAGCTGTGCTAATGCACTAATGTGCAGTAGAATTACTCTACTGTGCATTAGTGTCACTAAAAAGGCGTGCACTGTTATTAGAGGTACTAGACTCAGTAACAATGGTGTATTAATTCACATGTACACGTGCCCTTAGTTGTACAAATACCTGCACGTGATTCACAAGATAAAGTTAGAGATTTCAAATAGGGATGCACTGTATCAAATACATTCTGACCTGTTGTGGTCTGAGTTGTTTGCAACAGAATATTACTCTCTTTTTCCATATTAAAAAAAATGAGTGCAAGCTGAGAGCTATCATTTTCGGAGTCTAACAAGAGCCACCATTGTAGATAGTAACAGTTACACTGGCAGATTGTTAGATACATTCTGCTTGAAATCAAACTTTATATTCTCCCACTTTTGAGCAAAAGAAATTCTATGACAAGATTGGCAATGTTTCCTGGAATAACATTCTTTAGTTGCTACATAGTGCCAGTGGTACTGGACTGAAAAAAAAATTTTCAGATGTTGTTCTGTAGATTTTGGTTCTGTCCATTTGTCTCTCCATAAGCCAAAAATGTGTAGGCACGTAGTGATCTAAAAAGCTAAATAGGAATCCCTTGATCTGTAAACGCTTTCTAAAATGTAGGTTTGCTATTTGTAAATACTGTCCTGTTAATTCCTATGGTTATGCACAGTAAGGGCTTGCACAGATAAAATGTCTCATCAAGGTGAGCCACTCAGTAACTGTGATTATCTGTTATTAACTCCCCTGGAATCCTGCTGCACCAAACTAAAACTTACAGTGTGTTGTGCCACTGCAATAGAACAGATTCTGATTCCTGCCTATACTGTTTGGTATGCATTCTGTCTTGAAAGAAGACCAGATTTGCAGAAGATAAGTTGTGGGTCAGATATTCTTGGGGTATAAACATATGAACTATTAACTACTAGGACTGCACAAAACAGCTATGTTTCATTGTGGATTTGGCCATTTCAGAGGACAGTGATTCATTTTGGTGTTTCAGATCACTGTTCTGTTTCGATTCAGCCGAATCTGTTTCAGAGTTTCAACGCTGTTTCAGTGATTCAGCCATAGGCTATAATGGAGAATCACTGAAATGCCTATAACTTTGTCATTTTTTGCCTGATTCAGATGAAAACTGCAGAGATGGGAGTTTTTTCTTCATGCATGAAGCCTGCCAAGTTTCAAGGAGATAGGTGCAGAGAGTTCTGTGAAACTGTACCTCAAACTGTTCAAAGCAAATCTCATGTCACATGTATGTGTTAAGGTGCAGCGGGATGAGAACAGCAGGGATGGTAGCCTGCAACGGGGGCCTTCCCAGTGCCAGTTAGATCTCCACCCACCCACGTTTCTGGGCCAACCACCCGCCCCTCTTTTTCCTGCCATGCCTTGATGGAAAATTGATTCAGATGTTTCCCAGGTAGGATGCTGCCCATTTAAGTGTCTTGGGGTGACATCCAGTCTGCAGCTCCATACTTCCCCTAACAGTGCCTCCCCATGCCTCGCACATTGCATCCTTCACCCCCTCCAGCTGTGTTCCCCTCTCTGGGACCTTTAGCTCCTGCTTTGGCCATGGCCCCACCTTTAGGCCAGTCGAAATCCTAAGCCTCTTGCTCTGAGCATTCCTCACGGTGGGCCCCTGGCCCTTTGACCCCACTTTGGGTCCTGGCCCCAGCACAGACCAGTCAAGGGTAATCTTTTATTAGACCAACTGAATAGTTGAAGAAATATATCTTAGCAAACTTTCGAGTTTAAAACCCCTTCGTCAGGCTAGTTGATATGTGTGTGCTCTTCCTGGATGGAATGAATAGTGAAGAAGCCAGAGGCTGGCATGCAGTGCAGGCAAGAAAGCCAGTCAGTGAAAATGGAAATTGAGGTGTTGGGGGTGAGGGACAGGGTGTGGGGTGGGGGGAGTAGAGAGGGAGATGTAGCAGGTAGAAGTGGAAAGATACCTAGGGAGTCAGATGTCAGGCAGGCTATAGTGTCATAATTCCAATATAATTCTATATTGAGTCCATGAGTTTTTGTACCCAGGAGGTTAATGAAGTGAAATTCATAGGCTCATCTGTGAAAAATGGTCTTTAAACTGAAACAAGCACTGAACCTCGCTAACCTCATCACCAGAAGCAAACTTCCTACAGCCCAAAACACACCGAACGGATCCAGACCATGCCATGACAAGAAATACAAAACTTGCCAACATACTAATCCAATCTTTACAGACAAGAATACCCAACTACCTGTGGGGGCACATTTCTCATAAGAAAGCCACTCTGTCTCCAGTCTCTCGGGCCTGATCCTCAATGGAAATTTACAAACCATTTTTTACAAATGACCCTATGAACTTCACTTCTTCAACCCCGTAGATACAGAAAAATCAAGCACTCGATATAGACGTTGGATTTATGACGCACTGTAACCTGCCTCCTAGTTCTCCCCTAGGGTGCCCTGGTGAACAGTTGTTCACTGAGCCCTTGATGTATGCCTCTGATGTAGCGGTAAGCTGCTACCAAGTCCCCTCTCAGCCTTCTTTTTTTCAGGCTGAAGAGTCCCAGATCCCTTAGCCTTTCCTCTTATGGCTTGCCATGCAAGTCACTGATCATATGGGTGGCCCTTCTCTGGACTCTCTCAGGCTTTACCACATCCTTGTTAAAGTGAGGTGCCCAGAAATGGATGCAGCACTCCAGCTGTGGTCCCACTAATGCCAAGTAGAATGAAAGAATTGCTTCTTTGATTTTGCTGGAGATGCATTGATTGATACATGCCAGGGTATTGTTAGCCCTGCTGGCTACAGCATTGCACTGCCGGCTTATGTTCATACTGTGGTTTGATGGCATCCCAGGCAGCTAAGCTCATGAGAAGCCTTGCAACTCTATTGCGACCAGCAAGCCTCAGGCCTTTCAAAGACTTTACAGGTCTGGACTATTATCCCCAGGTCCTTTTCAATCATAGTGCTGGTCAGGTTGGTATTGCCAAGCCTGTAGGTGTGCAGGGATTGTTCATCCTCAGGTGGAGCACTTTACTTTTCTTAACGTTGAACTTCATCTGGTTCTGGTCCGCCCAACTTGCAAGGCTGCCTAGATCTGCCTGTATCTGCAGCCTATCTTCAAGCATGACCACACTTCCCCATAACTTGGTATCATCTGTGAACTTGGTCAGTGAGCTCTTGACCCACATATACTGATGAAGATGTTGAATAGCACTGGACCAAGCCACGTTTCCTTCACATGGTAATGGACTTCCTTTGTGCTTCAAGAGTTGTTTCTTTTAGCAATGACCACTCTTCATGATCTCCTTTCACCTTTGGTCCCTGGTCCTGCAGCACCTTCCCTACTAGTGACCTGAGCTTGTTGAAGTTTGCATCTTTGAAGTCCAAAACTTCAAGCCTGCTCTCTGATTTGTCTGCCTTGTGATGGACCATGAACGTAATGCTTTCATAGTCGCTATCACCCAGGCTGCCCTCTATGTTTAAGTCAGTCACCAGGTCATCTACTTTGGCCAGGACCAAGTCTAGAAGAACGTTACCTTTGCATGAGCACCTCAGGAGGTGTACCTGTGCATGAGCACTTCATCTCAGATGTGGGCCCTAAACCAATTATGGTCAAGTTATTGGCCACTTCAGGCCAATTTGCGATATAGTCAATTTTTTTTATATCAGTGCCAGTCCAAAATCAGGCAGATACATCGGTGCACCTCTAGTACATATACTTGCAGCACAGCGCCATGTGCTTTTAAAACCACTCAGCGCTGCAGCACATACAGTTATATAAGCAGTGAAATGCTCATCAGTTCTGAGAAAATGGCATCAGCACGCTTTTGAACTACAACAAATTGAAGGTGTTTTAGTTCAAAAGCTCACCACTGCCATTTTCTGTGCACTGACATGCATTCTGCCACAATTACAATTGCATGCAATGCAGCACAGTGCCCATCAGCTCGTGTGTGGAGCAGACTTGATGAATTCAAGTCTGCTCCAACACGCTGGATTAATCAAGTTTGCTCCAATGTGCTGGATCTCTGATTTAGAGTAACTAAATCAGAGAAATAGAGTATAAATTCCTTGAGCCCCAGCTCATCTCATGAGGTGCTCATTTAATCAGGTAGCATCTGAAAAAGTAAGTTTATGCTCATGAAAACTTATGTTATATAGCTCTTATGTAGTTAGTTTGTAAGGTACACATCTACCCTGTCTTCTTGCCCCAGCCATTGTCTTGCATTTTTGTGCAAGAGACACTGTCCAAGTTTTCATACCTTTCATATGCAGCATGGCCTTCAGATTGCAAAACTGTCCATCTCCCTTTCTGTGGCAGTAGAGTATAAAGATGGTGCTCAATTCACAGATAACTGCATCCAGATGGTAAGTCTGGTATGGTGGAAGAGGAGGTGGGGCACGTTGCTCATCTGGTGGATCCTGCTGCTCATCTGGGAGGGCATGGTGGGGGGCGTGTGGCCCCAGAGCTGCACAGAGCGGGGCATGCTGTGCTGGGGCTGCATTGGGCTGTGCTGAAAGCGGGGTAGGAAGGGGCAGGCATGGGATGGGGCTGCTGTGCTGCATCCAGACAAGTGGCGCATAGTAGCAGGAGATGCCCTGAACCCTCCCAGATAAGCTTTAGCTCCATCCCACACCTACCCTGCCCCAGCTGGGCGAGTAGCAGCAAGGCATGGGAGGAAGGGGTGGTGTCGCTTGTCTGGGGAGGGGGGGGAGGAACGGCTCCTGCCACTGTATAACGCTCATCCAGAGATGAGAACTGTCCCACCCTAGCTAAGCAAGCACCTGGAGGGCACAGCCCCTGCTCCCAGTGCAGCCCCAACCCTGCCTGCCCCATGCAGATCTGGGGGCACACGCCTGCACAATGCCCTCCCGGATGAGCGGCAGAAGCTGCCAAGTAAGCAACTTGCCCCAGCCCCAGCCTCACCACAGGGGGCCTTGATCTGCCCTCCCCTCCCTTTCCTCCCACCACACCAGACTTACCAGCTGGACACAACAGTATCCAGCATGGTAAAGTTGAAGCCCAGATCAGAAGGTTGAAACAGGGTATCAATTTATAAACATCTTAAGTGCCGTTTATTGTAACTTCTAGAGTCGTAAGTCAAGGTCTGCTATGGTAGCCAGAACCACAGGGGTTAAATCAAAAAATATATGCTCTTGGAAACATCTGGCAATTGTCTTAAGCAGTTAAGATTAGCTAATGCAAAGCTTGTAAATTTGTAACCGGCAAATAGAATTTGTCTGTCACAATTTAACCCAAGTGCTGAATCTGTTTGCACTGATCATGGGACCACTGAGCCCCCCAAATAAGCAAAGCTACAAGATTAGCTGATCTAACAGGTTTTTTAAAGGTCAAGCCATAACCAGATCTGACCACCTAACACAATCAGCACATCCCAAGGAATCCAGGAATAAAAAACTGAAGAGTTGAGCTTAGGCAGGTAAGGCTAATTTCAAACCTCAAAGTAATGTGGTGTAATTTGCTTATTGGGTGAACCCGAGTTAGGGTGGTAACCTTTCATGATAATTTCTAACACCTTTGATGCCATAGGCTAACAGCTATAGGGCAAGATTGTGAGTGGCTCTAAAGCCAACAGATTAGCATAAAATAAGGTATAAAGAAGCACGTATGTCAGGTGACCAGCATGAAGGATGGTATAGAATGACCATCGCTGTACAATGCCTGGACCCTGGACTCCCAATGTGAGTGAAGACTGGATACTGACTAAGGGATCTTCCCAGTGACACCTTGGACAGCGCTGATTGAGGACACCTGATTTCAGTGGAATAACTTGGCACACACCTGGCATAGAGGGACTGCCGATAAGTTGCCAATCTCGTGTGGGAACTCTTTGTCATTCTGTCTATCTGTTGTTATCATTCACTATTATTTGCTCTTTATTACTGTACTACCTGTTTGTCTCATTAACCTTTCTGTTAACTGTTGTATGCTAAGCTATAAGTAAATTTCCCTTTACTTCACTCCTGACTCACTTCCTCGATCCCAAACCCAGCAGTCTCATGGCTGATACACCCACAGCACCTAGCCGGCCTGTGACAGACTGCCTGTACTGTTCAGGTTACTGATAGGTTCTGCACAACATGCTGTAACACTCCCAAGAACGGGTCAATGAAAGGAGAACACTACTACCCAGAGCAAAACTGGTTGCTTGTTTAGGAAGGTTTAGTTAGGGATGGCCCTGCCTTAAGCAGGGGGTTGGACTTAGTGGTGCCAAGTACCTGGGGTTCTAAGGGCCCTGGCCCTCCTTGGCAAAAGGGCTATCAGCTGAAATGTGTAAAGCTTTCTACATGTCCATCATCTTATACCCCCTGGCAAAAATAAAAGTTGGCACCTATGGTTGGACTAGATGACCTTGAAAATTTTCTTCCTGCCCTACTTTCTTATGATTCTAAGTTAACCACTAGTGATTTTTAAACTTGTAAATGTAGCTCTTATTTCTCTCATCAGATCATTTGTGAGCCCATCCTGATCTGAGTGAATCCAAGGTACTTATCTTATAGTTTGGGATGAGCAGTTTTCTTAAGTATATGTGCCTATTGAAAGCACATGATTGGCAACTATATGATACAGTTTTATTGTATCTCCAAAAACTTTTAAAACAAAAGAATAATGAACAGTGATGCAGTCGATCTCCTGGTTGTATGAATGTGTGCCAATCAGCTGTTTCTCAACTGCCATAGGAAACAGAAGTTTCTTTGCTTGCTCTCTCAATCCCTCTTCAGTCAGCAGTTGACTTAAAAATACACTCTTAGGTTTCTTTTCAAGAGCATTCTCCCAGTGCTAGCTTTCCTGCTACCTCTGTTTCTCTTGCTTGGTTGCTTGCTGTTCATCCTGACTCTGTCTGAGATGCATAGTTACTTTGTTCTCTTGTTTATGCCCATACTTCATATATTATTTTGTTCTTTTTAGTGGTGCATCAATAAATCGCTCCAATATTGGATTGGCACCAATATAAAGAAAATTTTCTGTATCGGAAATTGGCCCAACACAGCCAATAATTTGTCCGATAAATGCCCAAGTGTGCATGCAGGCACAGCGCAGCACATAGGCAGTGAGGAGCAGAGCTGGCAGCATGGAGTGCTGCGTGCAGCTTGTAAGTCTGGTATGGTGGAAAGGGAGATGGAATGGGAGTCAGGAGGGAAGGGCCATAGCGGGGCAGATCAAGGCCCCTGCCGTGAGGGAGGGTGTGAGGTTGGGGTAGGGGCTGCCCAGGTGGTGCCTGGACAGGTGCAGGACAGAGGTGCAGCTTATTGGTGGGGGTGCAGCTCCTGCTGCTGCACACAGCTCATCCGGTGCTCATCTGGCGGCTCCCGCTGCTGCTCTCACCTCTCGTCAGGTAAGGCATGTGGGGGGCACATATGTCCCCTGGATCTGCACAAGGCAGGGTGGGCTAGGGCTGGGCTCTTCCCAGCCGGGCAAATCTGGGGACACACGCCTCCCCCCTGTATCCTCCTGGACCAGCAGCAGAAGCTGCCAGACAAGCACTGGATGAGCTGGGTGCAGTGGCAGGAGTTTGTCAGCTCCCTGACAAGCAGCACCTTTCCTCTGTCCTGTGCCCGCTGTGGTCCTGGCCCCAGCCAACAGCTGCAGCCCACCCCACGTAGATCCAGGGGGCACATGCCACCCCCAACCCCCTGGAAGATCTGCTTGCTGCTCTGTCCCGCACCCCTCCCCACCCTGGCTGGTCAATGCCTGCCCTGGCCGCCCCTCCATTCTCTCCCTTCACTGCAGGGGCCTTGATTTGCCCACCTCACATCCCTCCCCTTCCCTCCCCTTCCCTCAACTTGCCAGCCTTATCAGAAATTGGATTGGTATCAGTGCATACGCCTCCTTAAAAATTGGCTATCTGTACTGGCATCAGATATCTCTACCAGTGCACCCTTCGTCTTTGTTTAGGAGGGCAGCATATTCATTTGATAAATAAATACATGCATGTAGAATAGACCTGGGGCCCTGAAAGCGGAATTGGGTGTGCATGCCGGATTGCAGCATTGAAATGATTGCCTAGCTCTGTTGTAGTGTGTTAGATCCCATCTACATATTGGCTACTTGCAGACATTAAAAAAGAAAAAAATGGCACCGGAAAGTCAGTGATCCCACCCTGAGCCCAGCACACGCCCAGAAGAGGCACTTGGACTTGCCTCCCCCAACATCCTTGAGATTGGGCATTTTAGTAGGCCTTTTGGGGCACTTTTATTAATAGCTGATTGAATTAGCTATTAGATAAAAGCGCCAAAAAGCCCCATTGAAGTACCCAATCTATATAGATGTTGGGGAACTGGATTGAAGTAAGTGCTGCTGCTTCCAGTAAAGCTTTTGTTTTTTGGGGGGCAGGGGATGGATAGTGTCGGCAAGCAACATTATGCTTAATACAGGATTAACTTGTACTCAGGTCTTGGCTTATGACTCAACTACATGTGTAATTTATTCGTGACTTGAGAAAACAAAGAATGAGCCACAAAGTTATTCCAAAACAAATGTGTAATAGCTGTGCCTTCTTATTACGCCATTATCTGAACGCGTGGCCAGGGGCCGAGGGGCTCCCGGCTGCGGGCTCTGCCAGCCTTCTCTGCGGGGGCTCCAACCGGGAGTGCAGGGCAGCCAGCGGTTAGCCCCCAGCTGCTGCCGTGCAGTAAAGCGCGGCCGCTGCGCTCCAGTACTGTGACGCAGGGGTGCGTGGGAGGCTGCTGGACCGGTGACTGTGGCAGTGGCGCCTCCCCGCGCTCACTTCCCTAAGGCTGCAGTCAGCACAGGCGATCGGCGACGCTCTCTTAGTCTGGGCGGGCACTACATTTCCCAGGGGCCCTCGAGGGGCCTGCTCTCAGGTCGACACTGCGGCGCACCCGGTGAGGGTGCTGTGGGCCGGCCCTTGCGCTGATTCGTACCGAGCAGCCGGGTCAGGAGGGGTGCTTCCTGTTTGTCTCCGAGCAGCAGGAGCGGCCATGGCGGCGGCCCCGAGGCTTGGTGGAGGCGGCCGGCGGGGGGCCACCAACATCCTGGCTCAGCTTCGGCATGGGCAGCTTAGCGGCAACAGCCTGACTCGGGGGGCGCAGGTACGGCGGGCCTGGCGGGGGCGGGGCTGTGGAGGCTGCGG
Source organism: Caiman crocodilus (assembly GCA_030014935.1). NCBI lineage: Eukaryota > Metazoa > Chordata > Crocodylia > Alligatoridae > Caiman > Caiman crocodilus. The sequence continues at coordinate 21,396,768 of JAGPOW010000797.1, read as the reverse complement.
GCCCCCCGCAGGCTGTGTGATGGTGGCGGGGGTTGGGGCCTGCATGATTTGGGCCCCGGAGCAGGGGGCGCTCTCGCGAGCAGAGCTGCAAGCGCTGAGCTAGGCTGTGTGCGGCCGCTTTGGCCTTCTTCGGGTGTAGGGGGAGGGGAGCGCCGCTAGCTGGAGACGTGTCATGTCGGGGGGGGGGCGTCTGGAAGCCGCGGAGGGCGACGGCCAGTGCTGCTGAAACTTGTGAGCTTCCTCTTCCTCCTGCAGCTGGTCAAGGGCTGATCCTGGAGCCGCGGTTCAGAGCGGCCGGCTCTTTTGCCCGCTTCTTCCCCACGCCAGTGTCTCGCTTTTCTGGCCCTGTTCCGCTGCTGCCTCCGGTTTACAGCCCTCCCGCCTCGGGGAGCGTGCCACGCCGGAACCTCTGGCTCAAGCGGGGAAGATTTTCTGTTCTGCTCCCAGCTCTGTGCAGAAGGTTTCATGTTTCCCCTTGGCTGAGGTGTGAACTTGCCAGGATGGCAGGATGTTGTGTTTTAAATTTCCTTGTGATTTTACGTGCAAGCCATGGAAAGTGCTGAGCAGCAGCACAGGGCTTGTGTCCTGTGTGGGTGCAGAAAACGGCCCCCAAATCTCCCAAACTGCCAGTTCTGTTAGTGACCTCTTGAGCTTTCTGGGGCATAAATCCATCCCTCCCACTCAGACTTGGATATGTGGGATTGTTTTTTGTTTGCTTGCTCTCACATGTATGGTGCAGGAGCATCCACTGGATGATTAGATACAGTCAAGGGGCAGTGGGAACTAGATTCGATGTTCTCTGCTTGCTGTCCTCCTAGCAGCCTACTTGTTAACCTTTGGCCCCCATTCCTTTTCAGTTTCTCATGACTTGTCCTATGAAATCTGTTTTATACCACAAGTATTGGTCTTACGTGGATCTTAGGCCACATTTGGACCACAGGGCTCCTTGCAGGCTGGATCCAGCCCATGGTCTGAGGGCTGCCACAGTAGCTACCATGGTGGTGACCACACAGGGTCCAGTGGAGGTGAAACAAGCTTGCCACCAATGACCATGTACCATGGGGCCAAAGGACCCTGGATTATGCAGGTCACCCCACTCCCCTCAACTCCTGGTTCTTGCTGGCAGCCGAGTAGATCAGATAGAGAGGCTTCATGGACTGAGTCCAGCTCATGGACCATGTGTTTAACACTCATGTTATATGTTTAGTAGTGGCCTCCATCCAGCCATTGAGGGGGACTTGTAGCTTCCTGGTGTGTCCAGACCTACTGTGCTTGCATACAGATTATCTTTTCCCAGCCCAATTTGTGCTGCAAGACAGCAGAACAGTATTAGGAGCTGAAAACTGTCCTCAGAATCCCCTATTAGCAAGAGAATGAATTTATACTATGCTACTTTGTTCTCTCCTCTTTCCTTGAAATTCAGGATGTAAGGAGACTGGTAGAGAAGGGCCTATATAGAAACCACAGAAATGCTGCCCCTGTGGTGGTGTTTTGCTTGGAGCTGAGGATAGAGGTGCTTCCTTTTCTGAACAGACAAGAAGCCCTGATTGGCATTTCAAATTAACCCAAAACGTCAAGAGTTAAGTGCATGTGTTGATTTATTCAGGCATGTAACCTGGTGGATTTAGTGGTGAGTAGTAGTATACTTCTGAAATGAAAAAGAAAGGCTAACTGCATTTTTCATTTAAGTAACACTGATCAGAACTTTTCTGAGATTGGTATTTTCCACTGTTGATGATTCCATGGAACATTGGGAATGAAATCAATTTCTTGACTTGGATTTTGCTTACTCTGTGTGTGTTGGCTTTCTGTGAAGCTTTTTATTAGTGCTGGGCTTCTGGCTGATTTTAATGCAAAGAAAATAGCATTAAGCTGGAGGAAAAAGCACAAAAAATTATACATAGGAACCTACTGAAATTGTGATTTCACAATCTTCATGGAAACTGCAATTTTAGGCAGGCTCCCAAAGAGGTGCAGACTCCCTGGGGAAAAAAACCCCAAACTTTCCAAAAATAAAATGCTGGCTCCCTTTGGAGAGCCAGCAGTCCTTGTGGCCACTGTAGTTCAACTACATAGCCTGATGGGGGAGGGGAAGGGGGAGCTGCTGGCATGGCAAGATGGCTGCTGCTCCCACCCATTGCTTGATTTGCTGAGGGCTGTCTGCCATGAGGCCCCACCCCTCACCACCAATCACCTGCAAGGGGTGGGGTTGTATGATGGACAGTTTTTGCAGCTAACCAGCAGTGAGGGGTGGGACCACCAGGCCCCTCAGCCAGTCAGAGGTGTGACAGGGGCCTGTCACACTCTACCCACAAAAATGGCTGCCAGGCCCATGGTCTGCCTATGAAATTGGCTAGCAGCCAGCTTGACTTCATTAGATCCCTAATTATATAGACTTTGTAAGCTGTGTTTAGAAGAAAGGGCATGTTCTTTGGATCTGCCGTCCTGATGCAACTTCACTGAGTAAAACTATTAATCTTAAAAGAATCAAGGTAGACAAACACACTGAAGCTATCCACTTTTTCTGTTAGTAAAGGAATTGAAGCATTTTGATCATTGAATAGTGTTTATGAGCAGTGATGAATACAAGATTTGTTTGCATAACTTTAGGCCTCAATACCTATTTTCTAATATAGATGTTGGGTTGGATAGAGCCTAGTGTTAATAGCCTCTTGGCCCAGATCAAGTGTAGTTCCTTGTGGCCTACCTGCAGTACTGTCCATTCTAAGGAAAATAAATCACTAGTGAAAGGTTGTTGGCTTTGTGCATGTATTTTCCTTGAGGTTTTTTGATAATTTAACCTTGATATTGTCCCTTTTAAGTGAACAAGTTCCATAAGATTGTTTTTTAACTATAATACATTATGGTCATGATTCATGTCCTGTGCATTATCCGCCATAACTTGCATCTCATTTTATATTGATTTAAGTAAAATTATCAAAAACTTGTTTGACAAGAGAGATTACAACAGGATGTTCTAACATACTAGATGCCTGCTTACCTTCTACTGTGGTCTTGGCTTTATATGTACCTGAGAAGCCCAAGAGGCGGCGTTACTGAATTTTTGGTCAGTGCTTTAAAAAGATGTTTGTAGCAACTGGTTAAGCAAGTACCTGGAACTCCAGTTACTCAGGATACTTGTTCAGAATTTTTTTGTCCTCTACATCTCTTATTTCATTATGTTTGCTTTCTGTAACACGTTCAGCTCAACCTGGCTGAAGATTCAAGCTCCTAATGCTTGTTAAATGGTTTAGATTGAGGGAGAAATGTAATTGCCTGACAGCTTTCAGACTAAGTGATACTGTGCTGGAAGTCACTGAGGGTATGAACAACAGTTTAAAAGAACAATATTAAATACTACTGTATGTTGCTATATGTTCTCCTACTTGGACTCAAGAGATGCATATAGTATTCATGCAAGTATACAGGAGGCACCTTTACTTCCTAATCTGTCACATTTCCTTTCATAGTGAACTTTGCTAGAGTAGATGATCAGTTTTTTGCTGGCAACTGAGTTGATTTGGAAATGTTATTTTTATATATATATATATATATATTTTAAATATCACTATTCTGCTTTTCTGATATCACTCTGAAATCTTTGTTTATGAGCTATGTGTAAAACAACTTGATATAGCTGCACTTCTTGGTGCGTGTGTGTGCGCAGGTGCTTTTGTTTTGTTTGGACAGTTTATTTTATGCTTGTTAAACAGTCTCTAGACATCGCTTGCCTTGTTTAATTCCACATGATAGTGTTCTATATATATGGACAGAGACGGGGTTAACTATCAAACCTGCTTCAGAACAGAGATTTCCGCAACTTGCCACTCCCCAGGAGCCTCAACTTCACACCTCTGCCAGGAAGTGTCCAACAAGCAAAGTACGCAGACTCTGAAAGCCTATAGTTAGCAGGCTAAAACCAGCGTCTCAGCTTCCTGAGATCTGTAAGACGCTACCTTTCATAGAGCAGTTGCAGTAGCAGTTGTAGTATTGTAACTTGCCATGCCTGTCTGGAGCTCCCAGCTTAGGCTTTTCTGGTCACCCCGAGCCAACTGATCCTGTGAGCTGACAGTTTGCTCCCAGCACCAGTTACCTAGCCCACCAAAGCTTCTTGCTTGCCACATTTTTGATGGAAATTTTAATCTTGGGGATTGCTGTTACTTCCAGTTCAGTGGTGTCTTGCTAATGTCGCTTGTTAGCATGAGAATTTTGGGGCTCCACCTATTAGACTGCATTTGTGGACACTGTGGGACACCAAAGCTTACCACGGTGCAGCACGGCAAACCTGCTGTCGCCATCCTGCTCACATGTCTTAGGGGGCTGGGCTGTTGCCAGCGTGGCTGTTTTGATCCTGCTTCCCCCTTACCGTGGCTCCGCATATTGCGCGGTCACTGGCATTGCTGGCAGCAATCCTGCTGCCACTGCCATGCTCCTGCAGCTCAGTGTGTGGTGGTGCTGCCGGCGATCTCAGTGGCATAGGGCTTTCGCCATTGCTGCCGAGATCACCGAGGTTGCCACCGACTCGGCGGTTTCCTTGCCCCCACCACAAATATTTAACTAGTAAATTAAATCTTATATTCCACACTTATCTTCATTTTTCTGAACTATCTCAAGACTCAGCCCTATTACGATATGTAGTGATCTAGTCTCAAAGCAATAAAGGCAAATTAATCTTATTTGTTTCCAGCTGTGGCTTGTGTAGCATTTAGGGCCACTCTAATCTTAACAGGGGAAATGGAAAGACCAGTGTTGCCCAAAAGATGGCCCAGCAATAGCCCATATTGCACCATGCCGGCTGCTCGTGGTTATTTTTGGCTGCTACGTCACTGTAGTAACATGCTATAAGGAGGGAGCAAGTCGCTATGGTGACACAGCGGTGGGAACATGGGTTTTTGTCAGTGGACAGTTATATAGCTCTTTTACCTAAAGTGCAACTCCTCTTCCTCTTCTCTCCTGCCTCTCCTTCCTGAACAGTTTTTACCCATCTGTGACAGTTCTCTAGTCATGCGAGCTATCCCACCAACTTTGTTAGTCCAGTCACGTTATAGTTACTGGAATGTGCAAGAACTTCCTGCTTACTTCCAAGGCTCCGTGCATTTGTGTGCAGGAACCTGAGGTAACGAATGGATTGTCCTGATTTCTCAGGAAGTATGAGAATACATCCTCTGTTGCCCCCTGCTCCTTGTTTTTCCTCCAAGTCACACACTTCCTCCCATACCTCAGGACTTTGGTCTCCATCCCCAGGTGAACCTAGTTTAAAGCCCTCCTCGCTAGGTTAGTGAGCCTGTCTGTGAAGACACTCTTCCCTCTTTTCATTAGGTGGATCCCATCTCTTCCCAGCCATCCTTCTTCTTGGAAGAACATGTGCTGGCGGGTGGGACAAGGCAGGCTAGGAAGGAGAATGGCTGCTGCTGCTGCAACCAGCTACAGCTCAGGGAGCTGACAAGGGTGAGAAGCACCAAAAGCCAGAGCAGCCATGAGCCAGATACATTTCTCCTTCAGAGGAGCAGCTAGCTGTAGGTCAGATGAAATAATTTGGTGGGCCCAATTCAGCAGCCCATCCCTGGGTCTACTTCCATCCTCTTTGTAACCAACCTACAGGTAGCTGAAGGCTGCTATTAAGTCCCCCCTCAGTCTACTCTTCTCCAGTCTAAATAAGCCCAGTTTCCTTAGCGTCTCCTCAGAAGTCATGTGCCCCAGCCCCCTAACTATTTTTATTGCCCTCTGCTGGACTCTGTCCAATTTATCCACATCCTTTCTGTAGTGTGGCATGCAAAACTGTATGCAGTACTCCAGATGTAGCCACACCAGTGCTGAATAGAGGGGAATAATCACTTCCCTTTATCTGCCGGCAACGCTCTTACTAATGCAGCCCAGTATGCTCTTAGCTTTTTTTGCAAGGACACACTGTTGGCTCATTCAACGTATTGTCCATTGTAACCCCCAGGTCCTTTTCTGCAGAGTGGCTGCTTAGCCAGTTGGTCCTCAGCCTGCACCGGTACATGGGATTGTTCTGTCCTATGTGTAGGACTTTGCATTACATATTGAAATTCATTAATTTTTCTTTAATCCTCCAATTTGTCTACATTTCTCTGAATCCTAGCCCTACTCTCTACCATATCTACTGCTCCACATAGCTTGGTGTCGTCTGCAAATTTGCTGAGTGTGCACTCCATCCCATCTTCCAGATCGTTGCTGATCACTCTGCACTACTTGCTAGAATGCAGCATTCAGAGCCAAAGTTCTTGCAAACCTCTTGTGAACTTGCAGCTTCCTCCACCTTAAGTCATACAAAGCTGACTTAAGTCATACAAAACAAGTGGATCCTTAGACAGCCATTGTGCCTCTCAAGGCATACCTTAAGTATCTGTGCCTTATCCATCCATGTACATTCTTCTACTCAGTTCTTAGGGAGCATTATGCAGATAATTTTCTCCTGTAGTTATGCCTCTGTCTAGCAAGCCAGGTGTCATTACTGATCTAATTGTATCTAGAAAATATTTATATCCTTTCAGACATGTAGACTGCTAATCTTTAGCAATCAAGTGTTACAGAGAGAGTTTCTCATTTATTTTATTCCAGTGGTGAAAAATATCAGTCTTTAAATAGACTTTCAGCTCTGGGGGGTGGGTGGCTACAGCCACCCCAAAATTCACTGTAGCTACCCTGTAGACCCCCTCCCAGTGCCACTGCCTTCCTGGCCCAGCCCATTCTCATCCTGCACATGAATCTGGGGGGCACATGCAGCTCAGTTTTGTGCCCTACCCCACCTGTCTGGGTAGCGCCAGTCCCAACCCCACTTCCTCCCTCACTATGGGGGCCTCAGTCTACCTGTTCCTCCCCCCGCCACCACAGACTTACTGTTCGGATGCTTCTCTCCACCTTGCCGGGCTGGGCTCCTGGCCATATGCATGTTGCAGCTGTGCACGTGTACACAGCATTTATCTATTATCAGCCAAAAAAAGCAGATAGAAAATTGAAATTATCAGCATTCTCTCGGTGCTGATACAATATGGACCGATGTGTTGGTGCACCTTTACACAAGTACAGTGTATTCCTGTACCTGAGTATCTGAAAGGCATATCTTGAAACTCTGCTCATCTTAATTAGAGTAGGGCAGTGGTTCACAACATTTTAAGCACAAGTTTACTGTTTACTTTTTGAATTAAAGTGTAACCCAGGATCTACCTCAAATGTAGAAATAACAGTCTATATTTATGGTATATAAAGCTGCTTAATATATGTAAGTATACATTTTCCCTACTTACTGAGTCTTATTGTGACACTTGTGACTGCACATTATCTGCCAGTGTCTTGAAGTTCAGTTTGTAGTTTGAAACAGTAATCGGATGCAGTCCTGCAGATGGGCATGTGTGAGGCGGGTGCGGTAGTTGGACTTGATTGCCTTCATTTGTGAGAACACCATCTCACACAGATAAGTGGAACCAAAGTAAGCTTTCACTTTAAAGCACAGGACAATAGAAGGGATGCTTTTCTCGTTTTTTGAGTCCCCAAAAATCACTGTCTCTTGATTTAGCTTTTAGCTCAATGTCACTTTGCATTGTAATGATCTCTATATTAATTCCACTACTTTGTAAATCAAACACCTGATGGAATGTCATAGCCAAACCACCAATGTCTGCTGGAAGGAATGGATTTGAGAGGCATGTGATAATTGGCTCTGTCATGTCTAATTCTTGAAATTACCTGTTGAATTCCTCTGATAACTTGGTTAGGTTTGCGCAGAAATTTTCTGGGTAGAACTATTTTTCTTTGTCTTCAATTTTTTTCTAGTATTTTCTCCAGACTCAGGAAGTGCTGCAACATTTTATGCTATAAGTGGGAGGACCACAGACCCAGTTTCAATTTGAATGCATTCACTGCATTGATCATATGTGATAATTCTCTGTCCTTTCCCTGCAGTTTTCAGTTCAGCTCATTCAGTTTTGACGTTATGTCAGTAAGGAACCCAAAGTCTAGCAGCCATGCATTGTCTAACAGCTCACTGAGCGCTTTGTTCCTTGATTTTAGAAAAATAATGATTTTGGGCATTAGATCCAAAACTCTTTAAAGAACTTTCCCCCTGCTTAACCATCTCTCATTGGCATCGAGAAGCAGCTTGCCATGAGCAGCCTCCACTTTGTCAAGTAAAGATTTAAGCAAATGGAGCCTCTTACTTGAACCAAGTTTACAATTCTGACAATGCTTTTTATTACATGTGAGGAGTCTATAACTTTACTTGCCAGTGCTTGTTGGTGGATTATACAGTGATAATTCACAAATGAAAAGCAGAATCATTTCTGCAAAATACAACAAAGCCTGCATTTGTATCAAGCATGGCAGGTGTACCATCTGTTATGATCAAAATAAGTTTCTTGATTGGAATGTTTTTTTCAAGCACTTACTTTTTAATTTCTTTTGCTGTCTTTATTCCCTTTTCGTTTTTAAAGTCTTTAAATAAGGAGTTTGCTGCCACAGTTATTACCTCTTTAAATACTTCTCCGTCTGAACAATTTCTTGTGTTTTGCCAGCAGATGGCAAACATGAAACAATGCTTCAGTAGAGATCTTCCCTTTTTGAGCAGCTGAATCTGGTACCATGTTTAAAATACTCCATACAATACAAAATATGCCAGCCAAGTGGTAAGCAAGGGGCTGGTGGTTTTTTTTTCTTTTTTAAAAAGAGGAATTGGGTAATAGACTTAATGTGGCAAGATAGTAAGGACCACTCTCCTTTTTAGTAGTCTCAGATTCCAGTGTCCACAAATGCAGCCTGGTAGGTCCTGTCTTTTCAATTGTCACGCTAAGAGAAGAACCCAATAAACCTTTTCTTTGCTCTGTTACTTTCTTCCCATGTGACAGTTGCATGGAATTAGCAGCAGCTTTCTTTCTAGTGGAGTGTTATGCATAGATATCAGTATCAGCATTCATTTTATAAAAACAGTATTTAATGCAACTCCTGGAGCATCTCAAAAGTTAACTATGGGAAGCAGCCACCATGTAGTAGAGGGGTTCTGAGGTGGTACATGTGGGGACCTAGAAGTGAAAATGTTTTCTTTTTAGAATTCCTTTTAGGTTTTCTTCTAAAATTCAGCCTTAGGTCCCAGATTTGCTTTTTTTTTTTTTTCTGAATTAACCTAAAATATTGTGGTTTCCTGATGCTGGCTAGTATGCAACTCTGGCATCCCTGCCACCTGCTCCAAAAATGAGATGTGATCCTTACTGGAGAGCAGTGCTACAAAAGAGAGAGCTGGTTATGAAAGTCCAGGAAACATATCAATTGTTTGATTCTTTTGGAGGAGGTAGAAAAAGAGAAGCAAGAATGAAATATACATGATGATAGTCACCTTGCACAGGTCAGGTCGCCTCTGTGACATGAGTAACATATATCTTGTGAGGTTGATGCTTTCTGCTAACACCACCATGGATATTCAGTCTTCAGCAAGTCTTGGGAACTGTCTGTCTGGCTTTGCATTATCCCTAACTGTGCCTGCTCTTGAGTAGTAGAAGTCAAACTAGTAGCGATAATGATAGTTAAGCTTGCTCAGCATGTTCTAGGGGTGTTTCTATAACTTTCTCACAGTGAGCTGAGGAAAAATTATTCTTCTCTGCATGTTAAAGACTTTTTTTCTCCATTCATTGTGTTGAGACGTTCTAGGTCCTCTTTGAGTAAAGACTTGGCACTTGCCATGATATTAAGATATGCCTTTTGCCATCTTTGTACAAATGGGTCCCAGTTTAGGCAAATAACAAGCATCTCATCTCATTCTGTGATCACTGCTTAGATGTGGGAGATGCAGTTGATGTCATATACTTGGATTTTAAAAAAGCCTTCGATATGGTCTCCCATGATGCTCTTAAAGCAAACTGGGGGATTGTGAGCTGGCAAGAGTCCACAGTCAGGTAGCTTGGGAAATAGTATGGGGTTGAACCCAGAGACTGTTAGTGGGTGGATCTGTATCATCTTGGCAGGAGGTGGCTAGTGGTGTCCTGCAGGGTTTGGTTCTTAGCCCCGGTACTGTTCAGCATCTTTATGGGGGTTGGACTCAACGATCTTTCAAGGTCCCTCACAGCCCTTAATTTCCATGATTCTGTGATCTGTAACGTAAGTCTGTTTGTACATGTTAGGCAGCAGCTTCATTAATTCATCAGTTATGTTTACCTGAAGATTCTGTCTGCACAATTAGGCCAGGTACAGAAGTTACGCTTAATGTGCAGTGGACAGGTAGAAAGCTCTCTACAGCCATAACTGAACAAATGGTCAAGGCACATAAAGTGCTGTAAAAATGGCAGATCCCACTCTAAAGTAACCCTGGATGGATTTCAGAACGTGGGTCTGCTGCTATTTTGTCTTTTCTCACTGTTAACCTGTCTTAAGAACTGATTTATCTACTGATTTCTGGCATAGAAGTTCCCTAATGGAAGTAAAACATACTTGAATGTGCCCAACATCACCATCAACATGACTATACATACCAATATGTAGCATCACTACTTTCCAACTTGTTCAGGGAAACCAAATGCGCATGTAGAACGTAGATTGTGAGAAGTACTTAAACTGTCTGTGTTCAGTGTGGGATGCAAGACCAGAAACCCATGAGTTTTGCTCACAGACATGGAGTCACAGGAATCTTAGATGCATTCAACAGAGTGTTTCTCTGTTGTCATGTCTTAAAACCAGTTTCTAATAATTCTGGTCACTTGAGTAATGGCTTGAAACTATGTATTAGAAAGCTGGTTTAGACACCTCAAAATCTGTAACTATGCTGCTGAGTGTCCTGTAGATATCTACATAGGACAGGTAGGTTCAGGAACTCTGGTTTTGTCAAGCTCCCACACTATTTATTAGTTATTGTTTTCCAGTTGCCGCATTTCCTTGCTGTATGGATCGTACTGTCCAGTGGCCTTGCTAGCCTTAATGTAATGTTCCTTTCTTAGAGCAACTGCTCATTAAACAAACAAACAAAAAACTCTCTGGCGCACAGGGGTGGACAATTATTTTGTCTAGAGAGCTGTTTAATGAACTTTGGTGAGCTGTTGAGGGCCACAAAGGTAACCCCCCTCCTTGACAAGTGCCCCATCCCATGATCACTATCTTGGAACTAAAAATCCCACCCTTAACCCTTGACCTTTGCCACCAGAAGTCCCTCCCCTTGCCTCTGGAAGTACTCCTTTTGGGAGGGGACTGTTGACATCTTGGAACCAGAAAAATAACTAAACCATATACTAAAAGTCAAATGCCTACTATAACATATTTTAGTTTTATTACAAAAAATATTTTTGTTATGATTTGTGTTTGCATAGTATATATAAATGTGTTTGCATGATAATGCAAAAAAAAAGTCTTGCTCTTGTATCTTGTGTGGGGGTGTGGAGGGTTTATGAGAGAGTGTGGCTGTGTGTGCAGGGGCATAGGATATATTGAGAGGTGTATATGTTGGGAGTGTTGGGGTAGGGTGTTGGGTGTGGACCAAGGTGGAGAACCCCATGGCATGTAGCTCCCACTACAGCAGCAACAACAGGTGGTGGGTCCTCAGTGCACTCATGGCCTATGCAGAGCTTCATGTGGTGACAAGCAGCAGCAGCAGCCCTGCCCAGAAGTTGCATGCTGGCCAGAGATATGGGGTGAAAAAATTTCCACAGAAATTTTTCCAAAACGTGCGCACGTTCTGCCCCTGCTTCTGCGCGTACACACACATCCCCATACCAGCGTGGCCCCACGTTGCTGGGAGCAATGTGGTGCTGGAGCAGGGTAGAGACAGGAAGCAGGGAATTGATTGGGGGTGGGAGGGGCTTGACTTCTGCCTCCTGCTCCCCCTAGGTCCTACTGCCTCTGGTGCCTGTCATCTTTGACAGGCAGCCAGGAGCAGATATATATTTTCTAAATTTTTAGGGGTCCCGTGGGTCAGATCTAGAATGGCCTGGCATTTCAGATCTGACCCACGGGTTGTATTTTGCCCACCCCAGGTCTAGAAGGTTCATAGCAGAGAGAAGCATGTAGTTTATGATTCGGGCCTGTGACAAGCAAAAGGAGACTAGTGAAATTTCAACATGATATTAAAATGATCACGTTTAGTTTAAACCCAGGGGTTGTCAACCATGGGTGGCCATATCCCTAGGGAAACTTGGAAAGTTCATAGGGGTTATACATGGGTAGGTGGGGATGTGCCCTGGGGCACAGCCGTGGCATCTCCTCCACTACGTTCCCACATGTCGCCTCTTACCTGGGGGAAAGAGCGGGGTGTGCCAGGTGCCACGGACTCCAGGCAGGATGCCTCGGTGCACACTCGTGACTGCACAGTTGCAAGGCAGAACATTTTTCAGTGCTTTATTTTTCATGCAAAATTTTCCATTTCTCAAGATACTAACGAATTTTATGAAATAATGTAACAACAAATGGATGCCAATAAAATATCAGGGTAGCTTGGCAGTTTCAAAGTTGTAAGTCACGTTTTTCAGGTGATTATCCCTAGGAAGTGTGTGAGAGACTACATATATGTTTTATTGATTTCTAAGCAGGAGGAGGGTAAATACATTCGCATAATAATCCAAACCAAAAGTCAAGTTATGAAGTCACCTAATTGGCTATGCAGGTCAAATCAAAACCAAAGCTAAAATTCTTACTTCATCTCAGATGGCAAGTGAAAGCAAAACCAAAACTAAAACTGTGATTATTTTTTGTTTCACTTTCAGTTCAGCAAACACACAGAGCAGTGTCTCATTTCTTTTGCCGAGTTGGGGAAGTTGGAAGTGTTTGCGTCAGATCGGTTAGTTTTTAAGTGCTTTTGGTTTCAAGTAGTCAAAATAATGTCTAATCAGAAAAAAACCTAGCGTGTGGCATCGTTATAGTGAAGTTCAAGCCACTGAAGGAAGGAAGTTGGTAGATGTAAATATTGTGGGCAGGAGTTTGCTAACACTGCAGCAAGAATGAAGAAACATTTAATAACGTGTAGAAATGGTCCTCAGAGTACAAGCCATATACAGAAAGCTAATACAACAAAGTGGTGGAACAACATCGTCTGAGAAAAGTCTATTTCAGAAATCCTATGCAAGTAAACAAATAAACACGTTAAACAATGCACAGTGTAGACTAGCATCTGTGTTGCTGTAAAACATTTTAAATGTAAAAGTTGTTAATGCAACTGTGGACTTCTATTTATATATTTATTTAAAATATTTGTATCCTGCTTTTCTGCTTGCACTAAGCACCCTAAGTGGCTTAGGCTTAACAACATATTTTTTTTAAAACTGCATAGTAGATAAATAGTTAACTATTTCAACCCAGCAGAGCAAGCTTAGTCCTCTGGTTGATGGCAGAGACCAGACTGTACTTCTCTTTAGCTCTGCAATCCCAGGGCAGCTGAGCAGCAAGCTGAGCAGCAGTGTTCTTTCTGGCAGGGAGGGGGAAAGCAAGCTCCTTGCCACTTCTTCTCCTTGCTGATGGATGAGGCCAGACTAGAATAGGTTAAAATAAAAATCTTTTCCCCCTTTTCTTGTAGGAGCCTGGTAGCTCAAGTGAAATAGCAGATTTCCAAAAAATGGAAAATGGAAATGCTTAGCTGCCAGGTCTGGGGGAAGAAGCAGCAGAACCCTCGCTTTCAAGATCACTGTCCCCAGATATGCGATCCACCATGGGTAGCTGTTGAAGACGGTCAAGCTTTTTATCAAGCTTTGTGGACAAAACGTCAAAAGAAGATCAAGAAAAAGCAGATGAGACATTAGCTCGAGCTATATTTGCAGGTGGTACACCTCTTTCCATAACTGAAAACCTATTCTGGAAGGAACATTACAAACTAATTTGTCCATCACATAAGTTACCATCACGTTATTGCTTTTCTTAGATAGAGAGTATGACAGAGTTCAAACAGTGGTTATTCAGAGGATCGGTCAGGCAGAATCATTGACTCTGATGTCAGATGGATGGACTGATATACAAGGAATTCCTTTATTAAACATTATGTTAGTAACACCTGAACCAGTATTCCTGAACGCAAGTGCTACCAAATCTTCTTGTCATACAGGTGGATACATAGCCAAATTACTGAGTGAAGAGATTGAAAGTGCAGGCCCCTCCAGGGTACAAGCCCTTGTAACTGATACTGCAAGTAACACGAAAGCTCCCTGTCAAATATTAAAGGCAAATTACCCTCATTTAATAGTGTATGGCTGTCTTGCCCATGGGCTGAATCTTCTGGCAAAGGACATAGTAAATGTGAATACAGTGAAAACAATACTGGCAAACTGCAAAGTGATGTGAAGGTATTCAGCAATCATCATGTTGCTAATCAGACTTTGAAGAAGTTACAGAAAGAGAAGCAGGGGAAGGAAAGTGTACTTCTCTTGCCAGGAGAAACTAGATAGGGCTTGGCTTCAAAGTGTTTACATAGTTTGCTGTGCATAACGAACTGCTTGCAGCGTGCTTCAATAGATGACACGGTATCCCAGATTATTCCTGTGAACATTCAGAAGCAGATTCTTGACAACAATACGTTCTGGGTTCAAGTTCAAAGAGCGTCCAATTTGCTACTACCAGTTTCAGTGGCTATCAAGAAACTTGAAGGAGATACGCTAAGCCTTTCAAGTATTCCAGAAATATTCAGACAAGTGAATGAAAATCTAATTGAGCTTTTGCCTTCTTCACCTCTAGCCAAAGAAGAAGTAATAAAACAAATGTTTACTAAGAGATCCGAGTTTTGCTAACTTCCAGTTCATCTGGCAGCAAACCTTTTGGATCCTCAAGACAAGAGGACAACGTTTATCAGAAGATGAATTATCTACTGCTCTCGATACAATTACAATCCCCAACATTGACAAAATAGCCGTGATGACAGATATTACCGAGTACCGTGCAAAAGAAAAACTTTGGAGCAAAACCATCATTTGACAAGCAGCAGAGAATGTCTCCTCTCACATGATGGAAGGGATGCCATAACACCCGACTGCTGTCCGGGATTGCTGTAAGCATCCCCAGCATTCCACCAGCAGCAGCTTCTTGCGAACGGAACTGGAAGGCTTTCAGCTTAACCAAAACAAAAATGAGGAACAGACTAACAAATGAACGCACCGTCAAGCTTGTTTCTATTTCTCAAAATCTCTTGCTTCTGGAGAATCAGTCAGAAGCACAATTAGTGAAGAAGATGCAGCATGGTGTTAAGCTGCCCTTGCCCATAGACTCATTGGTAAAACCACTCTTTAGCTAAAGAGAATGTGGTTCAAGTAGTTCTGAATCAGATTTGCCTCAGTCTGATTTTGAAATGGAACTAATAAGTAGTGCAAGTGATTCTACAGATGGTGACCGTGAAACTGGAGGTGCTGCAATGACCTCAGTGGAAGAAAGTTAAATTCTGTTGAAGCAGATGAGTGGACAACCATGGCATATCACGCACAGTTCTTTGGGTGTGCTAAAATTAGTGTGTTAACAGTTTTCAGTGCCTTCGGTTTTTTTCTTAAATTTTAAAACAAACAATGTAAGGGCAGTACATGTTATTGTGTATTGTCCTTACATTTTGACAAGTATTCCAATAAAAATAATTTCTTTCCACATAAAGCTTTGAATTTGTGTGAATATAACATTTAAGCCACATTAAGTGTGCTGTATTTAACTTTTTTCCTAATCAAATGTTTCAGTTCAAATACTTGTGGCTATAAAATTAACATGGGGGTACGTTTTTAGTTTTGTTCAATAAATAAAAAAGTCAAACAGACATGCTAAAATCAGATCACGTTCTATTTAGAGCATTGGAAAATTTTCCAATTAAAAAATTTCCAGAAACCCCACATCTCTGCCCGATTGGCTGCTGGTATCAGCCAATAGCCAGTGGTGAGGAGGTGCCGCACCTACCCCTGCCTGCAGAGCCATGAGGGCAGCGAGACACAAAGATTCTGAATGGCAGGAGCGGGAGGGTGTTTCTGTGCCCATTCCCACCATTTTCTGAATAACCCACATCTTTTATGCTGGCTGAGCCCAGGCCCTTTTCTGCATGAGCGTGGGAGTGAGAAATGTGTGCTGGGTAGGGTACAGTCATTTGAGGCCCTGCCAGCTGGATTTAAGTGCCTGTAGTTTGCCTGTCCCTGATCTGTGATGTTCCCATTAGGAAACAGCTTGCATTCTTTAATGGGAAGAGAGGAATTTTTCCCTGCCTTCCCAATCTGCTGGCTGCAAGAGAAGCAATGATTAATGTATTTCACCTTATGAGTCCGGTAGATTCTCTAAAATCTATAAAGAATTTTAGAAGCCAAGATACAAACAAGGACACTCTCCTGAAGTTAGAGGCAGTCAGGTTGTCCCATTTGGTGGCTCATGCCCCAGAAAGGATGACTTAAGATCACCAAGCATTTGCTACTATGTCAATATCCCATCAGTTCTTTTTTTAATTGCCCAAGTAGCTGGAGTCCTAACATTACTAGCCACAGTTTCAGTTAATTGGAGGCCTTTTTTGTTTTCAGGACAGGCAGTGGAGCCCTGACCTGCAGGTCCAGTAGAATACAGTTTACCATGAAATTTTTGAAAGGTTTTAAAAGGTGTTTGTTCTCAGGGCAATAACACTCCGTGTGTGTGTGTGTGTGTGTGTGTGTGTGTGTGTGTGTGTGTGTGTGTGTGTGTGTGTGTGTGTGTGTTTTCTGAAGTGGATTAATTCAGGGGTTCTCAACATCTTTCTTTTTGAGGCCTGCCCTCCCCCAGTGTACTGTAAAAACTCCGCGACCTACCCGTGTCACAACAACTTTTTCTGCATATCTAATAGGTTAAAAGCTGTATTAAATTGATAGTTATACAATTAAGCACATGCCTATATGGCATAATATAAAAAGACGAGAACAATGTAAATATAAAAATGACAATTGACATAAATTATCATGATGTTTCACCTGGATGGATATATTATCATTCTGGTTATATAAATTATTCATATTTGTAGAACCCATATAAATCTTTTATTATTGAAGTTTCCATTTTCCTAATTTTATATATATTTGATGAGTACTTTTGTTTTACTCACTGGGCACGTCTACATATGTGCATTTATTGCACAGTAACTGAAGTTACTGTGCACTGCAGACACGTCTCACACCTGCATCATGCAGATATCAAATTTACACCTGATTAGTTACTGGGCAGTAGTACATGTGTAGAGACACCTTACTGCTCAATAACACTGTGTGTGGACTGACGTGGAACTAAAGTTAGGCATTAATGCACTTTAATTCCTACACATGTAGATGTCGGCCTTCCTGCTTACTGTGCAGTAAATTTAAGGTGAAATAAATGGATGTATAGACCACCTGCTCAGTGTGAAACTTGTTGCTGGTGTTGAGCAACAATTTTGTCAAGACATGGAGGTATAAAGCGCATGCAGATATCATGGTTAGTGTTTGTCCTGGCTCAGTACTTCACAGATGTCATGGCTGAAAATTCAGCTTCACATAAGTAGGTTGTATTAAATGGCATCAAGACCTTCAGCGCTGCAGAAGATGCAATGTTTTATTCATCTGAATGCTCGCAGCACAGTATCACAGCACAGCAGCATTTCATTGAACCTGTTTCTGAGGGAGCTCTTTGATGAAATGTCAATGAGCTCTTCCAGTAGTTTTGATGGGACAGTGGACGGATATTTAGCTTCTATGTTCTCAGTAAAGGGGTTTATAATCCACATGTTTGTAGCGGCTTGTTCCATTGTAAGTTTGGGAAAATAAGAATTAAATTTGTTGAGCAGACAGACAGATTTGCTAGCTGAGTTTTAATTATGTCAAAGTCAGTGTTTCATTTCTCAGTGAAACAATGTAAGAGCTCAGATATATCAGTAGTGTCCCTACAGACACAAACTTTACAGAGTTGTAGCTTTCTTTTGAATGCCTCAATTCTTTCATGCTGGGCAATAAAATAAGTGCTCCCACCTTGCATGGTTTTATTCCACTTGTTCATTTCACTGAATATATCTGTAAAGTAATCCAGTTTTGCCACCTAAACATCTTTCAGCACTCTGGCAAGTTCAGGTTTCCTGTCTGCTAAGAAAGTACATAACTCCTTTAGATTATATATATGAGTAAGCATTCTGACTTAAGATATCTATCTCACCTCTGTTTGCATGACCAGGGAATAATGCTCTGCTCCTACTTCCTCATGGAGTGCAGCAAAGTACTTGGAGTGTGTTGCTCTGGTTTTAACTTACGGCTGTGTTTGCTACACTGTGAAACCTTGGTTCAATATTTTTAGTAGCAAGTGCCTCTCGGTGTAAAAAACTGTCCAAATAGTGTGAGGCAGAATGGCTTTCATTTTCTGCACAACACCCAGAATGCTTTTCATTCATTGCTACAGCTCCATCAGTGCAGATTTCACTGTGATTTGTTCATCTGATTTTTGTAGAAAACCATTTAAAAGTTTGAAAATGTCACCTGACTTCATTGTCCTCTCGACTGCTTTGCAAAAGTTTTTCTTTTTTTTTTTTTTTTTTTTAAGTTTCTCTTTCAGTCCTTCAGTTGCACACAAGTTGTTGAAATGTAGTCACACAAATCTGAAATTGGGATAACTTTCCCTTGATTTCAAGTGGAACAGGATTGGATCTTTGTACTGTTTGCTCTATAAGGTACATCTCTAGCTTGCCCTTGTCCTTCTCCTAGCAGTGAAGTAGAGAAAGTGCCTGAGTTGGGGAAAATTGTATCCCCAGCTGGGTAATCATTAAGAGCAGTTACAAATATTCAGAAATTCTAAAGTTTGGGGGAAGGAAGACAGCAATTACAGAGTTGAATTAAGTTGATTAAGGCTGATCAGGTTAAGCTCTATACATCTGTAAAGAAAATAAGAGCCAATTATGTGTGTGAGTGTAAATTAGGAAGCCAAATCTTGCCTGAAATATTTTAATAGCACTCCACTTTCTTTCTCCATCCAATGGATTTTGTGGGGAAAAAATAAAAAGTAAACTGTATTTCTTGTTTTCAGTATCTACAATTCATAATATTTACTCTCTCCATGTTGCATTCTCCAAAGTGATTCCAGATGCATCTGATGCAGTAAGCAGCTGCTTACACTTGGAAATACTTTGTAATGTCCTGATGCAACAAGTTTCTTGTTCAAACCAAGTTTGTTTTTCCATGAGACTTGGATTAGTTCTCAACTTCTAACCCAAAACTCTCTGGACCTTCTCAGTTAATTCAAAATCCCTTTCATGTAGAGAGAGGATGAAACCTAAAATACGAAATTTTAATTTGGGTACATGGGGGAAGTGTTTACATTAGAGTCTTGGATCTGAACCTGGCATATGGTTTTGTACATTAGACTAGTTCTGTTTATGTCTGTTCTTGAAAGGTTACAGCTCTGGATAATGAAAAGTAATGAAAAGAGATGATCTCTCCTTATCTCTGTCTCATACACACTTTCACAATCACCTTCCTTTTTAAAATGAATTCGTAGTAAGGTAAAACAATTTCTTTACATTGTGTTGCCTTGTGCCTACTCACTTGTGACATCTATTTGTATATTGAAATCTCCTCCAAACAGGGACTTTGTACCGTGCCGGTAAAGGATGGGGAAAGAAAAGGTGAAAGTGAAAAAATAAAAATTTGGTAAATTCAGTTTGGGGTTGAAATTCATAACATCCCACTAATAGAATCCACTACACTAAAGAGGTGTAAAATAAGGGTATCTGAGTTGGATCCTAAATATGTGCCATCCCTTTATTTATTCATGAATTTATTTTGAATGGAAGACCATGACCTTCGTTCTTATTCAGTGCAGATTTGACTTCCTGTCTTCTTCCTCACTTTTCAGATAGCTAATAGTCAGCACGGGGTGGGCAGCGGTGATGAGGAGACCCCTGGTGTGGGTCTCTGCTCCCTCCAGAGACAGGTCACGTGGCAGGGCAGCAGCATATAGCTGTTTCTCTGCAAAATTTTCTGAAACATTTCAGAAACATTCCAATTTGTTCCTCTTGCTGGTCTCACAGCCCCTGGCAACAGGAGTCTGCAATGTGAGGCCTGAGCTCAGAAGCTGCAACCAGAACTCGTAATGTCTCTTCTAGGGCTGTGCAAATTATGGCAGCTGTTTCATTTCGGAGGTGTTTTGGGCTGTTTTGGCACCTGAGACACTGAATCAGAATCAAAACAGAAGGCTCTGAAACAAAACGAGGCCTCAGAGGCTCTGAAAAAAACGAGGCTCTGAAACAAGACGAGGCCAAATTAATTAATTTTATATATATATATAT
>JAGPOW010000797.1:21342016-21370853 GCA_030014935.1 Caiman crocodilus | reverse complement strand
AGCTTAGATAAAAAATGTATAGGTCAGAGATTTCAAGAGGTGCTGATAGGTGTTTTTAAATAGTCATAAGTATTGAGTTAGAGTGTCAATTTACTGCTAAGATGAAGGAGTAAGTCTGGTTGTAAAGTCTTGTGTATTAAGTTTAACTAAACACACAGTTTGGAGAGATTTTAAAACTCTTGTTTTCTTTTTTGTTTCAAGTTGTTCTAACACTTGAATTTTAACAAATTTAGCGGCTTCTGTCTTTAAAAATCACAGTGTTCTGTACCATTTGAAAGCAGAGTGGGATTTTAGCCCCTTAGTAACAGTTTACCCATAGGGAAGGGGTAAGTTGCAGGCAAGAGTGGGAGGCTTTTTGAACTGGTAGCCCTTGAACTCTTCAGTGAACTTCATTTCTCTCATCTAACCCTTATTAAACATTTGACTTCAGTACAGCCACAGAGCTTCAACAAGTTCAAGTTTACATCTTCATTAGAAATTTTTTGTTCCAGATTTTTGAGCAGCCTTTTTTTCTACAATTCTTGTTATGTGAGAGGTTTTTGCATTCATATGGAGAGAAGAGTCTTATGCTATCAGACCAAAGATAAGACTAAAGAAAGCTTGCATAGATAGAAAGGACTTTTTAACAGCAAATAATAAAGTATTCTGGTTTGAAGGCCTTTTCCAAGATTGTAACCCTAACCTTTACTGCTGGCTTCCCCTAACTGTAGGTCCTGACAAGTGATGAGCCAATACTACATTGAACATAACATTCAATAGTATTTGAGATATTACAAAATCTAAGGAGTTGTAAAGAGGCTGAGGGGCCCTGGTAGGGGAGTAGTCATTTTTCTTGGTCCCTTGCTGCTGCTGCTATGTTTTTTATTTATATGCTAGCCAATTGCCCATCAGTAATGACAAGTGGGAGGTATGGGGAGAATGGAGCGCTGCCACTCACCACCCCATGCTGCTGTCATCTCCCAGGAGTGGGAGGGGTGGGGGGAGCTTGCCCCGCCATCCCCTCTGTCTCCCTTGGCCAGCACCCCCTGCTCCAGCTGCTCTGTCCCTGCCATCATGGCAGCACTCCGCTGCCACCACCTCCTGTCTGTAATGTTCTTGGAGCACTCTGTTTGGCTGTTTCAGATAACCAATCAGGATGCAAATAAAGCATTACAACAGACAGACAGACTAAGGCTTTTGTAATATTAGTACTAGCTAATTGCCTGTCAAGAATGATGGATTTCAAGGAGTGTTTACATGGCCCCCCCTTTGCCCCGTGCTCACCCTTTGCGGCCAGCCATGTAAAGACTCCCTCTGCCGCCCCCAGTGCGGGGGCTCCTTCCTCCCGCCAACCTCTGCCTCGCAGCAGGGCCTATCCCCTGCCCTACCAGCTGTTGTCACAGCCAGGCTGGGGGGGGAGGGAGGGTGGTACCTCCACTGTGATTCCTGCTCCTCTCTCCTCTTCCTTCCTTCCCTTCCTTCCTTCCCTGCTGGCCAGCCTTAACAACAGCTGCCACCATGACCCTCCCCTTTGCCTCCCCCAACCCCACGCCTGCCCAGGGTCATGCAGCCTCCCTCTCCTGCTGCCTCTTCCTCTGCCGGCTGTTGTCGGGACCCCGTTCTTGCCACCCAACCCCAACAACAGCTTACCACTATGATCCCCCACCCTGCTCCCCTCCCTCCCTGCCAGGTGTTCTGGGGAGTGTTGGGGATGGGTGGTAGAGGGGCACTGCCACTGTGACCCCCCCCCCCTTCACCCTCAGGCAGGGAGGCATGAGGAAGCCAGATAGCTTGGGCAGCCGGGATGTGTTTGCCATTGTCACGAACTTCCCCGGCAGCGCCTCAAACTTGGGCCTGCACAGCCAGTCGCTGCCCACCCTCTCAGCAGCACATGCACAGTTGGCCAAAAGTGAACATGCAGACAGACAGACTATATATAGCCCTTTATATAGAGATAATTTTAGCTATGTGCTCTCCACTTTGAACCAATGTAGTTCTTCAATTAAGGAGATAAGAAACTGTTTAGGCTGCGAGTAGCATACATCTTGGAGCTTTACTGAAAGGAGGGGAAAATACAAACTGATTAAATTTAGTGGAACTATTGAGACTTTATAGTCAATCGAATATTAAAATGGAAAGATACATTAGATGTCCTAGAAGTTGCAAAACACAGATGTCTGGACAGTAAAAACAGATTGGCCACAGTGGTCTAATCATAAAATTAGCCAAATGCTAATCTTGCACAAGTGGGCAGAGAGGAAAAAAAGGTAGATTGTGGTACTGTTATTCTGTATTTGGGGAGAACTAATATTACATGTAGTATTCTACTGATTCATGAGTTTTTTTTCTTAAAATGTAGTTAAAAATTAAAGTTAACCTCAAACCACCTTTTCAATTATCATGGACTTTGTGAAGTGGGTAAAACAGAATGAGCTCACCAAATCTGAAAATGTGGTGAAGATGGTTTGTGCAGTTGCATGATGGTAATATTCAGTTTGGGGAAAGGGCAGAAGGAAAAAAAAAAAAAAGAAAACCAATATTCTCTCATCCTTCTTTGTAGATCACAGAGGCCTTGTTAAAGGAAAGAGACAAACAGGCTAAATGGAATGGAATTCCCCTACTGTTGCAGAAACTATATGAGAACAGCCATCCAAACAGCGACTTCTCCCAGTGCCAAAACATCCTTAAGGTAACATGTTCTCAGTCCCTGATTTTGAAATACGACTATTGTTATTGAAAACCAGGCTCTGTATTTTGGCATATTAAGAAACTTAACCTGATCCAATTCTGGCTTCAGTCCTTGAAATTCCTTTTATGTGCATGTTGGTTATGTGGCATTAAGGGAGGGTCTTGTGATATCTATGAACTAGCATAAATAGAAAAGCACATAATTACTAGGGTTGTGTGAAACTTTGGTAGCTGATTCGATTTGGTGGAGATTTGGCCTGATTTGGTGGCTGAATCTCAGAATCCATATCAAATCAGGAGACCTTTTAATCTCTCTGAATCGAAATTGATTTGGAGAGATTTGTTTATTTGGATATAGACACAGCTTTAAATGTTATTTTGTATGTACCTCAAGGTACCAGGTGGTTTGTGATTGCTGAGATGCTGGGGCAGATGGTGTCCTGTGGGAGCATGGGGGAATCCCCAGCGCGCTTGGCAGTGGACCTGGAAGTGGACCAGAATCACTTTCTGTCCATTTCCAGGCCCACCGTGAAGTGCCCAAGGACACGGATCCCCCCACCTCCCCTCCCCAGTGACTGGTGCTTTCTGGGTCTGGGTGGGTACCCAAGGTCCCCCCATGGCCGATTGCTGAGCCACTTCATCTGCCGCACCAGCTCAGCGTTCACGAGCTGCACCTGATACCTCGAGGCATATATCAAAAACATTTCAAGCTGTATCTATCACCCAATCACTGATTCTTTGAATCAGCATCGAATCTTCAGTTTTGGATTTGGCCGAATCGAATCAGGACAGTGATCAGAATCAACTAATCGAATCACTGTCCCCTTATTCAATCCGAATCGAATACAACCCATTTTGCACACCCCCTAATAATTACACAGGAATTGTTTGATCCTCCAGACTATCTAGGGCTGTTACAGAAATGCTACAGTATGAAAGTTTTATGAGTGAACACATGGGTTTTTCCTTACAGGAGATTTCTCCGCTTCTTTCAGTGGAGGCCATGGCATTTGTCACAGATGATAGAAAACCTGCTCAAGAGTCCACTTACCCAAACACATACACATTTGATCTGTTTGGAGGAGTAGATGTAAGTGTTCTGTGTTTGTTGGTTTTGATTTTGTTTTGTTTTTCGGGGGGGGGTTAGATATGGCTATAATATAGTAATCTCTGAGGAACTTTGATAGTAAACTATGCAAGAATGTTTCAGTCGGACATTTGGAGGATTTATAAATGCAAACCACTTTGAATTGGAAGCTTTTTTCTTTCTTTCTTTTTTTTTTGCTGTCTCATGATGTGGGAAATCTTTCATGAAATCAGATGCCTAGTTACTAGCCAAATTGCATGAACCTAGATTTTCTAAACTAATATGTGGTTAAAAGCAAGAAACTCCCTACTCTTCTAATCCCCATATGTGGTATGAAAGACTTGGTAAGTTTCTGGTCTAGATCTTGTGACTTTAACAACAGTACCTTACTTTATATTGCTGACTGATATGTCAGTGTGATCTACAAATTCTTGGTAGTGGTAAACAGTTAGCAAATCAAGTTAATCATTATTTCAAGTAAGACGTTTCGGATCATTTGTATATCTTGCATAATTTGAAAAGAAAGTCATATCAATATTTTTAAGGATCCCAATTTCTGCTAGAAACATTTGTAAGCTATTCAGGTAATACTTAGTATGTCTCAAGTGCCTTCTGTCCAGGAATCTCAATGCCCTGAGTACCGTGCCATTGTCAAAACATGGGTCTAGGGGTGGAATTTGAGTGAACAAGTTCAATGGCATGTATACGGTTAACATGACATTTCATTAATTCACAATCCATTTGCTCTTTAACTACAAGATGGGTTTCTCTACTTGGAAAATACTTTAAATGTCAAAGCCAAACCTTTAATTGTTATGAGATTTGCTGGACTGAAAGTAATGCTGCTAATAAGTTTATTTCTACAGGTTCATATGCTAGTAAATAGCTAGCCAGACACATAGCTGTCCTAATAAACTGAGGTTTGACTGCCTCTACCGTGGGAGCTGTGCACTGGCTGTTCTGCATTCTCTGCCCGCCCAGAGGTGGGAGGCGCAACATGGTGTTATGCAGCTCCCAGGACAAAGGCAGCAGGATGCAGAGCCCGAGCCTTCAGCAGGCAGCCCACCTCTGCCCCGTTCGCAAATCTGGTGGGCACATGCTCCCAATGCCTCCCCTGGGGGGGGGTGCAGTGATAGGAAGCCCCCCATACCCCTGACCGACCCTCCCATGGCTCCATTCCACTACCTGCCCTGGCCCCAGGATACCATTCATCCAAGTCCCTGCCCCTGCCCCACTCTGTCCCTCACCGTGGGGGCCTCAATCTGTTCTCCCTCTCCCCCCCGCAGACTTACCTACATGCTGCCGAGTTGTATTCCTGGCCACAGGCAGCCTATGCGCTTGGACAAAGTGTTCCAATATGGCACCAATATATTGGTACACCTCATATCCCTTACCACATATTCCTTATTAGGAATGTACCTGCATGTCTAGAAGAGATTGTGCATCTAACTTCCAGTCTTTTGTTTCAAGAGGGAAGAAGGGAGGGTTCTCTTAAAACTAAGTAGTAATTGTTTAAAGTGAATTTGAGACAGTTTTATTTCCTAATTCTGTGGTGTACTTCACTAATACAAGATTTTTCAACTATATGATAACAGGACTTAAGCTGTTGCTTTTGTCTTTCTAAGACGTTGGTAATTTTCTTAACCTGAATCACTAGCTGATTCACTTTTTGCCTGACTTTTTCTGCTTTTTTCTATTTTGCTGTTTTAAGCTGACTGCCTCGTTCCTTTAATAATATGTTGGGTGGGGGCGTTAAATACTATTTTGTTTAAAATAGGCTGTGCTGATTTGGGTTCCTATCATCTAAAATCAGTAGAACATGAAAATCATCAGTTACTCAAATGGAGGCATTTAAAATGCTTTTATATGTATTTCTAATTTTTTTTATGGAATTTAGGCTTTTCATACAAGAACTTTTAAAAATAATCTATGTTTAATGATTGTCTAAAATTTCTTCTATGAAGGATTGCAAAGCAAACTGCAGTGTTGGTAGGAAGCTGCTCTTTTTTCCTGCCAGGCTTTTTCTTTAAATCTGATGTTTTCACAGCTATCTGCTGCTACCACCAGGGAATGAAACAGTAGAGGGGTTTTCAGTAATATTTGGAGTTCAACTAACTTTGCTTCTCCAAGTCAGTGGTACAACTCATACTGATTTCAGCAGTTTGGCCAGTGCTGAGTGCTTTTGGAAAAAAATGAGGATATTTCAAGTGAGCAAGCTAAAAAAGCAGTCATAGTAATCTTCTTTTACTCTTTATGATGTCCTGATCTACCAAGTACTACAACAAGATTATGGAAACATCTTTTCCTCTTTCAGTTTGCTTATTTATGTGCATTTCACAGAACTTAAATGTATAAATGGTTGCCTCACTGTTCTCCATTTTCCTTCTGCTTGTTTTGGTTTTCCATTTGGTAACAGGAGCAGAAAATAATGTTTTGAGCTTGGGGTTAGAGGAGAGATTGGATCAGGTAGAAAAAAACTCATAGTTTTCAGGGCTTTGTAGGAGATGCAGTACCTATGGGCTTCTATACATATGCATGGAGTCTGCTCCAACACACTGGACATCCAGCCAGTTGAAACAGACTCAGTTAATTGAGTGTGCTGGAGCACAGAAATTGATGTACTCTGGCAACCTTCCACATCATGTATATCAGCCTCAGCCTGATTATTTCAGACCATTAGAAGTGACTTTGATTCTAATGGTTCACTCTCACTATTTGTCACAACTTCTAGAAGAATTTCAATAGATTTTGGATTGATATTAGTGTTTGGCATTAAAAGTCAGTAAGACAATTTGCTGTGTTGATTATTTCTATTAAGATGACTGCACCATCAATTAATTACTTTATCTTCACAGCTTCTAGTGGAAATTCTTATGAGGCCAACTCTGATTACACAAAAAAAGAAACAGAAAAGTAAGTGCATAATTTATAGGATCTTGTATGCTTGATTTTACAGGTTCTTGGTCTCCTTCTCCAGAGAATTTACAGCAGAGGTGGGCAAAGTATGGCAAAATATTAGAAAATTAATATTAATCTACCCCAGCTGTTTGTCAAAGATAACAGCAGCCGGGGCAGTAGGACCCAAGAAAAGACCTGATGGGCTTCTGCAAAAGCAGGGCCTGGCCTGCCCAGCCCCTCCCCGCAGCCAGAAGCCCCTGGCTAGCAGAGGCTTCTGGCCTGGAACTGTGGGGCTGTTTGCATCTCCCTGCCCCAAGTGGAAAATTCAGGTAAGAAGGGAATAGGAGGTGGGTGGTTGGCAGGAAGGTGGAGAAAGTGGGGGCAGGGGGAGTGGAAGCTAGCGGGCATGCAGGAGCATGGGGCCCACACTGGTGTCCTGGGCCCAGCCCTGGCAGGGCCCAGAGCAGGACAGCAGGAGCATGGGGCATGGGCTGGCAGGGATCTATGGAGCCAGGCTGCACTGTGCCAGCAGGGAGAGAGGGGAGTTGGCTCAGCTCCACAGAGTCCCAGTCAGCTGGGACCCTGTGCTCCTGCTGCCTGCTCTGGGCCCTGCCGGTGCTGGCCCCGATGCACCAGTGCAAGTCCCGTGCTCCTGCCTGTGCCTGCTCGCTCCCATCCCTCCCTATCCTAGCTCCATGGCATAGACGAGGATGACCACGAGCAGCCCTGATCCTGCCCACCCTGCACTCGCCCATCTGGGCTGAGTAGTGGTGGCAGTGGGGAAACAAGCTGCTGCACAGCATGGGGGAGAGAAAGCAGCTCCTTCCCCTTCCACTGCTGATGCTCCCTGAGGCTGCTGCCCAGAGCCCGCACAGGGCTGTCCTGATTCTCTGCCATGTCCCCGCTGCTCATGGGACAGTGGTAGCAACAGAGAGCGGGCGTAGGCAGCCCCGTGTGGGCTCCAAGCGGCTGCTGCAGGGCGTGCCAGTGGCGAGAGGGAGAGCGGCTGCTTTTCCCTCACCCCAGCAGCAATTCGTGCCCTGTTGCTGCCATCACTCAGCCCGTTGGGTGAGCCTGGAGCCGCCGCAGGGCCCAGACTGGCAGCGGCGGTGACAAACTGCAGCTGAGCGTGGTGGGGAAAGCACCTTCCCCTTCCACTGCCACTGGGCAGTCTGCTGGACCCCACTCCATACTAGGTTCTGCTGCGGCTCCTTTGTAAAATTTTGTAAAATTTCCTTGGCTGTTTCATTTCGACGCTGCTTCGACTCATTTCGAGCTCAAAACAGCAAAATCAGAATGAAACAGAGGGGTTTTGTTTTAAGTTTTGAAGTAGCAGCTAGGTTGGAGGAGGCAGGGGAGAGCCAGGGATGCGCTCCCAGTGGCTCTGAGCAGTATCATGTGGCTCAGCCTGGTGGGGAGCGCAGCCCTAGCTCTCCCTGCCTCCAGCTGCTGGGCTGTGCTCCAGTGGGCTCCACCAGCCCCAGGGAGCTCGGCCTGGCAGTGGGAGACGGGCAAAGATGGGGCTACATTCTGCCTCCTGTAACTGGGCTGAGTTCCACAGGGCTGTGAGCTGCTGGACGCTGAGCCAAGTGGAGGGAGGCAAAGCACAGCCCTGGGAATTGTGCCCCACCCCACTCCACTTGACTTGGTTCCTAGGCACTTGCAGCCCAGTGGAGGGAGGTAGGGCACAGCAATTAGACATCCCTACCTTTTGTTGTGCCATGTGACAGGAAAGTCAGTGGTGCAACAAAAAGTAGTAGTAGACCGCTTCTTTGTTTTGACAGATGTCTCTTTCGTTGTGGCTTTTTCTTGCTGTGCCAGACTCATGCTGTGGGTCTGCCTGGGTGGGTGAAAGTGCTTCCCTGCTCAGTCAGCCCTGTGGAGCTGACTGGGCAGGGGAAGACCCTGCTTCCCCATTATCCTGTAGTTCGGGTCTGGCATAGTGGGAAGCAGGGAGATCATATCACCTCATGACACAACTGAATTGCTCCGTTCAGTGACTTCTGTTTCATAGCCTGAGATAAAGAGCAATATTTCCAAACTGTATTAAAAGGAACATGCCAAAGCAAAACAGTCACTTCAGACCAGTTTTTCTGCTGGTACAGCTCAGGTGTAATACTTAAATTTTTCATTTTCTGCATTGTTGATGCTGTCTGATCTTTATACTATCAAGGTATATCCCTTGCTTCTCAAACTAATAATTCAGAAGTAAAGGTGGAATCTGTCAAAAGCTCCTTCTACCCCAAGATGCCTTATTCTTTCTGAACAAAAATCTTGTTTGAAACCACGTTCTTGGGGGGAAAGGGGGCTAGAAAGCTGTTGCTTCAACAGACGTTTAGAAATGGAGCTGTACTAATGTGCCCTAAAACACTTCCTCCAACCTGTAAACTTCTTGGACTAGACTGCTGTGTTCCATTAGTAACTTACGTGCAAAACACCTTGCTTATTTTATATCTTGATTTCAGATGGTCTTACTGACTTTATAAATGTGATACAAAGTGCTCTGTGGCTGTAGTTTGTAACGTAACAGTCCAGGAAACTCTATATTTAATCAACGTCTTTCTTCTGCTTTGTAGTAAGTGATGACCTGATTAAGGACTGTTTGAGCATATTGTATAACACTTGCATATGCGTAAGTATAAACTTTTCATGGCAAACTCATTACATATCTCAGTGTTGTCTGTATGTAACTTGGTAAGGAAATCGAAATGCATGCTTTAAAGCCCAAGTTTAAAGAAAAAAACTGGAATGGTTTTAGAGTTGTTTTGCAACACTTGCCAAAGTCTAGTTACCTGTAAGACTTGCAATATTCCCTCCCTCCTTCACTCATGTTTACTGAAGTTATGTCTTATTTATAGGCATTTCAATAATTCTGAAGCATCTGTGTATCTAGTAATTCTACCATGCACTGTGGATGTTTGTCTACATGATAATGTTCCCATGAGAGAGTTATTTTCAGCTATTGTACTTGGAAATTGAAATTTCAAAATTAGAAAGAAATGTGTGCCTACATTTTAACCTGAATGGTTTGTGCCCTGTTCAGTGTTGGCTAAAATGTTTTAGGTCTGATCCTGTAAATATTTTATGTGCAGAACATCCTTTTGTCAATCAGCGAAAGTTCAGCCCTGAGGAAGGGCTACAGGTTAGAGACACATAGAGATAATTTTAAAGGCAAGTTAAGAAGCCTAAATTGCATGTATAATATGTTTTTTAACATTTGTTACAAGTAACAGATATTCAGTATTTCATACTTAGTCCTTTGAGTCCGGTATTTAGATTATTGTAATCCTGGGAAACTTTATAATACAGTAATGGTCTTGGGTGGTCATTGAGTAGAAGCAATTTCAGAGAGACTGGCTTTCTCTTAAAAAAATATTAACAGGTGATATTTTCAGAATACTAGTGGAGAGGGCAGCAATGAATATATATATCCAACTTATTAAAATATAGTGTTTCCAACTCATAAAATAACTGCTGGCTGATTTCAGTAATTGTGCTGTCTGGAGATTACTTCAGGATTCCACATAAACTATTTTTATGGCTAAGTTATAAATAGAAAGTGCATCAGTTCAGTATCACAGTAGCAGCGGCACAAATGCAGCAAGAGTAGGTCACATTTTTTTCCAGCATTCTTAACAGAACCCTTTGGAATAAATTATAATGATTCAAACAAACATCATGGCCTCAGATACTGAAATGAAATCCTGACGCTTCTGAAAACTATGGAAGTTCTGTCAATGATTTCATTAGAGCCAGACCTTTACCCTGTTGCTCAAAATCTACTTAGCTGAGAGCTTTAGTATTTCTGGCAAAAGTCTGAGTTCAGTTTTTATAAAATATGTGATACAAGTTACTCCAGTACGAAGGTAAGGCATAGAGCCAATGTAAGGCCCGGGCATTTAATTTTGATTCAAGTAGTGAAGCAGTTCAGATTAGGAAGGCGGCTTTCAGACTACGGCATGAAGTTTCTGAAGACCTTATGTTAGTCTTAGGTGAGATCTTGTTGCTAGTGTCAGTCACTAAACTTTACCTCGTGTAGCCACAGGAGTAAGTGAGAAATTTGTCGCATCTGATTTGGTAGTACTAGGTTCTGTCGTGTATAGGGGCATGTTAACTATTCCTTACCATTCCAGACGGAAGGAGTCACTAAACGATTGGCAGAAAGAAATGATTTTGTGTTGTTCCTGTTTACATTGATGACAAACAAAAAGACATTCCTGCAAACAGCAACCCTTATTGAAGACATCCTGGGAGTTAAAAAGGTTTGATAATGATTTTTTTTTATAACCTCAATTGTGTGACCATTTAAGAAATTTTGGAATTCCTTTGTAATCAAGCTGTTAGGGCTTCAAAGATGCTGATCAGTGTTAATCAAAATTGTTTTAATGAATCCATGAACCACAACTTTTTGCATAAACTACAACTTTCATATAGGTGAGGTAGCAGCTTTTTATGAGGAGTGTTAATAGCTACATAAGCCAAACGTTCTTAGTTTGTGAAATAGACTAAGTCACCTGCAATTTATTCATATAAGAAACTTATTTCTGATTTCCCCATGTGAAGTTTTTAGTAGACCTCCTGACCAGATGCATCTTCTCTGACCTTCCACTTGCACTGTTTTGCTCTTCTGGGATCATTTGGAAGTTACACACTAGAAAAAAAATTAAGGTTTCCTGCCATTAGTGCCTATTTACAAACCTAGTATGAAACAAATTTGCCTTTTTTTACCATGTTATGATTTATAGATAAAGTACTGCCTGAGACCATGTATTCTATCCAAGATTCTGCCATGTTTATATTTCAGGTCACATCTACCTGCATCTTGGAACTGGCTGAGGGACAACTGTTGTAACTTGATGCAGTTTTATTTGTTAAACTGGGGGCTTTGTTTAGCCTTATTACAAAAATTAGCTGAAAAACATATAAAACTAAACTGCTTTCATATTATCCTGACAAGAGCTTATTTGCTAAAAGTTGGCAAAAAGCATGTCCCTTGGTGGCTCTTAGGCTGATCTCACTTGCTATTTGCAAGTTTATAGTGTTGTTGAATATTAGAACAATGCTGTCTTATAGGTACACAATAAATTTAAAATATTTTGACACAAGCTTTTATACTTGTGAGTAAAAATACTACTTCAAATAATGCAGTTTTGCTATTTTTTTTTAAAAAACAGACAAATAATAGTGTGAACAATGAAAGTAAGCTTCAGCCCCCCCTGCCCAAACTTGTATCAAACAGTTCCCATCTATTTAACTTAATGAACTTGGAGCTACAGAACAAATTAATGAAACTTCAGAATAGTTTAGCTTAGTCTCTGCTTAAAAGTTCACTGAAAAATATAGTGTAAATTTTGCATCTCTGGAATTGGTAAACACAAGGAATCATAATTACAGATTGAATTCACAGCTGTATTTTGGACTCTTTACCTTCTGCTGTCCATATACCCCTTCTGTCCCATTAACACAAGAACACAAGAAGTGCCATGCTGGGTTAGATCAGTGGTCCATAGCCCAAGATTCTGTTTCTGATAGTGCTAGGGGTGGATGCTATAGAGGGAGAACATTGAACCAGATACAGGTACTCCTTACTTAACATTGTCCCAGTTAACACTGTTTTGTTTTTACATCACTGATCTATTAGAGAACATACTTATTTAAAATTGTGCAATGTTCAGTTATAACATTGTTTGGCTGCTGCCTGCTAATAGGCAAGTACTGTGCCATAGTTGGATTTGCTTAACATTGTTTTTCTCAAAGTGACATTTTTCAAGAATGTAACTATGACGTTAAACAAGGAATAGTGGTATAACTGAAGTGATCTTTCACCTATTCAGTACCCTCCCCGGCATCCACCATTACTAGTTTAGATATGCCAAAATAAACATCTGCAACTGTTCCCTTCAACCAGCAGTTATTAAATCTATCAACCATGATATACAGATCTATCATCCATAAAATTAAACTGAAAAAAAGTTCCTTTCAGGAAAATACAACCCACCTCAACCCACTTCCCTTGGCTTTTTCTTTTTTATGTTCCTTTGTGAATGCTCTTATTTAAAAAGAGCTTTGGGAAGTATTATATCAGATCATCAACCAATCATTTGTCTCATCTAGGAAATGATACAGTTAGATGATATACCCAATCTTGCAAGTCTAGTATCCAGTTTTGATCAACAGCAACTTGCAAACTTCTGCAGAATCCTCGCTGTCACCATTTCTGAGCTTGATACGGGGACTGATGACAAGCACACACTTCTTGCCAAAAATGCCCAGCAGAAAAGACATTTGGGTCCTTCCCGAGCTGAAATTAATCAAGGTAAAGGGTCACAGCTTCTGGCTTGCCTCTAATTATGACAGTATGGACTTGTTTGCAAGACATACATATTGTGTGTAGAATGTTTTTTTTAGGTGATGTTATAGGTAGCCTGCATTTGATAAATCTCTTTCTGTTCTATGTTCCATGGTTTGGTTCTCAAGAAAACTATCTTATTACTTGTCAACAATGTGAGAGTGGAGGGTCACTCCCAGCTCAGTCTCCCTTAAAACTCGCCTGCCACGACTTAAATGAAAATGAAAAACAGGGAGTCAGTGATGGTATCTGAGCAAGGAATCACTACACCCACCTGGATAGTAAACTCTCGCACAGTAGTCTTTATTTAGACAGCAGGAGTCTGTATTGTGACCATCACCTCACTAATTACCACATTAGCAAGGGCATTCCAAACCACAGATAAGGACTCTAGGCTTCGATAGCTGAGGGATACTTTGCAATTGCCAGAGTCTCTGGGGTTTAAAAAGCCTTAAGAGCGGAATATGCTCTCCGCGCCTCTCACGGCTCATGCTGGAAGCTGTCCTTGCTGCTCCCTTGCTTGTTTGCATCACCCGTCTGGTATCTTAGCTGCTTTCGCAAGTTGGTTGCTCCATCTAGCTCCTGCCACCTGAGCCCTGTCCCGAAGTCTCTCTCTTTAGCTCTTGGGGTTCCCAGAAGAGCTGTGTCCCAGAGCCTTGCAGTCTTTCCCCACACTCATCAGATTGGTTGGGGTTCCCAGGGGAGTATTTAGACTTCTGGTGACCTGTTGTTGTCTGGAGTCCCAAGATTCTGGCTTTCCTTGGGATCACAGGTAAGGTTTCTCTTCTTCCTTCTTCCAGGGTCCCAGTGGTCTCTCCTCCAGTGCCCAAAGACAAAAGGTGTTTGCCCCATGACTGGATGTATGTCAGCCATGGCAAACTAATCATCTCACCCCTCCATTGATGTGACACTCCCTTCACCTGGTGGGGTGCAATCTTGGGTCATCCTTACCTGAAACCCATACAGTAACAGAGCTCATGCCTGAGCCCCTGTTACAGACAGGAATAATTTTAGTGCGCTGTATGTAATCTTCATAGACTCATGCTCCCTTGAAATTGACTAAGGTGTTCTACAAGCAGTGACTCAGGATGTCTCAGTATATAGCTATAGACTGTTCACTTATTTTCTACATAGGAGATATAGAATGGTGTAGCGCCTTGAAGCTAAATTCCAAAAGGAACCACTAGATCACCTTGTCTGACCTCCAGGATTTTTAATTTGTTAAATTTCACTACTTCTATTGAGTCAGATAACCTGGATTAAGCCAAAAATTTCAACCTTCAGGAAACTTAATTATTGTGTGCCACGTTCAGAGAACCAAAGAGATGCCCCTGCAAACAGGGAGAAATCTTCCTTAATCCCAGTAAGCCAAAAAGTTGTGCCATAGATGACACAAGCATATTGAAAGCAATGCAAAACTTCCTTTTCTCTCCATTTCCAATGGCGTTTACAGAGAAATAGACTAAGGCCAAAACAAACTTCCATGACCATCTAGCTTAACCATTCTCTCTACCTTCCACTTGTACAATCTCTAGAAGGCTAGTCAAAAAAAATATTTATCTCTGTTTTTAATAAATCACCTAATCTTACCTAAAAGATGCCAAACAATGGTGAGTCCACTATTACATCTGCTAGCGTACTGAGCAACTTCATAAAACAATGTATTCAATTAAAATATAATTGAAGGTAAGATGAACTGACCTCAGGTTTTGCAGTGTTAAAAGCCCTTTGATATCCAGGGAGGCAAAGTGAATGTGGCTCTTATCCTGCTCGATTTGAAGCACGTGAGTAGCCAGGTAGGTGAGTAAGCACATGCTTGCTGATTTGAGCATTGGCATGCTTTCCAGGAGCAGCATGTACATCAACTATTCTTTAGAAATATTTACTTGAAAACAACTTATTCTTTAAGTTCAGCATCTGCATTCTGAAATGGTACTGTTCAGGGAATAATAGAAAATTAGGGTTGGAAAGGACTTCAGGGGGACATTTAGTCCAATTTGTTGCTCAAATCAGGACCATCCTCAACTATATCATCCCAGTCAAGGCTTTGTCTAGCTGGGTTTTGAAAACCTCCAAGGAAGGAGATTCCACAACCTCTCTATTACAGTGCTTTACTAACCTTCCTTGTGAGAGAGTTTTTTTTCCTCATATCTAACCTAAACTTCCCTTGCCACAACTTAAGACCATCGATTCTTGTTTGATTATATGCCACTGAGAACAGTCTAGCTCCAACCTCTTTGGAACCACCCTTCAAGCTGAAGGCTGCTATCAATACCTCTCAGTCTTCTCTTCTCCAGACTAAATAAGATAATTTCCCAGCTCATTTCCTACAGCCTTTCCTAAGAAGTCATGTTCCCCAGCCCATTAACCATTTTCATTGTTCTCTGCTGGACTTTCTCCAGTTTGTCCACATCCTTTCTTGGGGGGGAGGGGGAGCTAAAACTGGGCATAGTACTCCAGTTGTGGCCTCAACAGTGCTGAATAGAGGGGAATAATCACTTTCCTCCATCTGCTGGCAGTGCTTCTGCTAATGCAGTCCAGTATGCCGTTAGCCTTCTGGAGAACGAGGGCACACTGTTGACTCATAAGCTGATTGCCCACTGTAACCCCCAGGTCCTTTTCTGCAAAGTACCTATTTTAATAGTCAATCCCCAGACTGTACCGGTACATGGGATTTGCTGTCCCAAGTTCAGGACTTTGCACTTGTCATTATTGAACTGCTTGAGATTTCTTTTGGCCCAATCCTCGAATTTGTCTAGGTCGCTGAATCCTAGCCCTGTCTTCTAGCATATCTACTACTCTCCCTAGGTTGGTGTATTCTGCAGAATTGCTGAGGGTGCACTTGATCCCATCTTCCAGATCATTGATGAAGATATTGTACAAAACTGACCCCAGCATCAACTGCTGGGGCATTCCACTTGACACTGACTGGCTTCCAGCTAGACATTGAGCCATTGATTACTACCGTAATAGATTACAGTCTGTTCATCCAAACCGTACCTTAGCTTGCTTGCCAGAATGTTGTGGAGACTGTATCAAAAACCTTGCTAAGGCCATGGTACATCACATCCACTGCTGTCCCTGTATCCACAGAGCCAGTCGTCTTGTCACAGAAGACAATCAGATTGGTCAGGTATGACTTGCCCTTTTCCTTGCCCTCTTCCTTTTTCCCTTTTTGAAAGATAGGCACTATATTTGCTCTTTTCCAGTCATCCAGGACCTCTCCCAGTCACCACAAGCTTTCAAAGATAATGGTCAGCTCTGCAATCACATCAGCCAACTCTCAACATCCTTGGGTACATCCTTTCTGGCCCTGTGGACTTCTATACATCAGGCTTGGCTTTTCTAAATAGTCCATAACTTATTTTTTCACCACTTTTGGCTGTATACCTTCTCTCCAAACAGTGCTGCCAGGTGCAGAAGCCTGGTGACTGACTTCGCTTCTGAAGAATGAGGTAAAAAAAGGCACTGAGTACTTCAGCCTTTTCTGTATCATCTGTCACCCTTGTAAGTCCCTTGCTATCTGTATTTCAAATTGCATTTTAGCTTTCCTGATTTCATCCCTGCATGCCCAAGCAATACTTTTATAGTCCTCCCTAGTAGTTTGTTCAAGTTTCCACTTCTTGCAAGCTTTCTTTTTGAGTTTTATCTCACTTAAGAATTCCCTGCTAATCGAAGCTGGTCTTCTGTTATATTTGGTAGCTTCCCTGCATATTGGATTGGTTCATTCATGCTCCCTCAGTAAAGTTTATTTAAAGTACAGTCAGCTTCTGCTGAATCTCTTTCCCACCCCCTGCCAGAGGTCACAAGCTTCAAGCTTTCACCTTCCTGGATGTCTGTTCTCTTCCTTCTCTAGTGGCACCTTTGGCCTTCCAGAGTCCTAGAGGTCTCCTCTAGCATTGAATAAATGAACCTCTGCATGGCTGCGTATGCTTTGGAGCCTCAGCACCTCTTCCTGTAGCTCTCTTACCTGCTTTCTAAAGTCTCCAGGAGGCACTGCTCATATTGCAAACACTCCCCAATTTGGCTGTTAGTGGAAGGAACTTGCAAACCAGAGTCCCTGCAGTGCCAAACAATGACTTGGGTGGAAGCCTCAATGATTTGTGGTCCTGCCTGGAGACACCTCACAGGTGCAAGCAGAAAAAGAGCTGGCAGTGACAGTGGCTATGGTATTGAAGCATCCTCAAACCATCTCTCTGGGTCTCTTAAATCTGCTGCCTATCTCTTCCTGTTCCTCTTTCCAAGCAGAATTTCCCTAGCAAGCTCTCCTGTAAACTGGCCTGCTTTTTGGTCCCAAAAGGTTCCATTTTCCTTGCTAACCTGCTTCTTTTCACCAAGCTTACAGTGAAGGAAGGTGAAGGTTTCTGGACAAACTCCCTAGTTAACTCCCCACTGGCTCTAGTCTAGTTTAATAAAAGACTTAAGTATGATCTAACTGCTAAATTTTAGATATACACTGATTGTGTAGATTAGTTGCTCTTAATTAAAGAACTTACCTTACAAGGCTCCCCTTCAAAGAGGGAGATGGCAAACTATGAATTGACTTGTGAATGGCTTATAAACATGCCCAAACACGCAGCCCACCACACAAACACTCACCAAGACAGACAGCCCTGGCGCACTTACCTTCCAGGAGCAGGATGTGGTACCTGGCTCCTCTTCCTCTTTCTCCTCTTGATCCCAGCAAACTGCTTGCAAACTTCCATGTTTGCTGTGCCTGTTCACTCACCCTGTTATTAATTGTTTACCATCTCAGTCTTTTAAAACAGTTCTTCTGGGATTAGGAACCTTGACTTTCATGTGTGCCGAAGGATGAAGATCTAGTCATGAAATTATAACAAATAGCTTTGTATCGATCAATAAAACCCTAGTAAAATATGTTTTTGTGAAAACTGTAAAGCTTGTGAACAGTGTAAAGCTTACATGCTGTTCGTACTTGATACCAAGATAAACTTACACTGACTGATGGCAGCATCCTTATCTAACCTCTCTTACCACCATACCTTGGCACAATGTTATTTTCACCTCTTGGTATACAGCGCCTATTAAGAATACTGGCTGTTGTGAAGAAATCCCTGTCTCTTTGACCCTCCCTTGGGCCGAACCAGGTGACCCCTTTATCTCCAGGTTTTCTTCTTGGTACAGGCTGGTCAATCAGGTGACCTGGCCAGATAAATTCCTAGGTTGGGGAGCACCTTCTTTCTCCAGCAGGCATTTTGAATGCAACAAGCAAATACTTCAGGCTCCTGCCTGGAGATTCACTGTAAGTTTAAAAAAAAAAAAAAATAATTATGGAAACTAGCCAGGAGTTAGGAGTTATGTGTAGGCCAGTCACATCTTAAAAGGGTCACTGAATCCAAGACTGTAAGACTCACGTGCTTACTTTTGCTCAAAGTATATTCTCACTTCCTCGTTCTACCCCCTCCCCACCTCCCCGATCAATAAAGGTACCAGGTTACAGCGTGCCTTGTTGAGCTACTGTGGGTAGAGAGAGGGGAAGCCTTTCGCTCCCAACTTGGTCAGTGAAGTTTGTCTTTTTATTTTCCCTCAGCTACCTGATGCTATCTTTGGATGCTTCAGGCTGAACGAAGCACCCAGAAATACTACTGTGGGCAAAGTACCTCCAAGGTTTGCAGGGTCTGTGAGCCCTGGGCTGCACAGATCCCAACCATAGACCAGTGCCCAGGTGGTGGCAGTGTTACCCAAGGCTTGTGGGTGTTCTCCAGGAAGTGGGACAGCCATCTGTAGGCTCCTCAAGGGAGACTCCCAAAGTTTGGTTTGGGCCTGGCACAGTGAGGCAGGTAACTCCTGCATAGTAGTACCCTCTGCTGTGCTGCTACACCTGTGAACCTTGTTCATTTTATATTCTGTTTAGTTCTGTGTATTGTTCCATATTTGATATCAAGTTTTTTTGTTTCTTCAAAGTGAATTAGTTGTCTGACAGAAGTGCTTTTTGACTGTCCTGTTGGTTTGCTTAAACAGTTCTGTGTTTTCTCTATTGTAGCTACACTTCTAAATATTCCAGGCTTCATTGAGCGACTATGCAAATTGGCAACAAGGAAAGTATCGGAAACAACGGGTACTTCCAGTTTTCTCCAGGAGTTAGAGGAATGGTACACCTGGCTGGACAATGCACTTGTACTTGATGCGTTAATGCGAGTAGCCAGTGAGGAGGCAGAGCAGAGCAGTACAGGTACCTGATATGATTTTAACTGGCTTGTTTCATAGTCTCCTCTTTCCTTTTCATTTTACTTTTACCACCCCTCAAAAGGAAATTGAACATGGCATGTTTGGGTCTGATACTTATTTTTCTCCCATGTGGGTAAAGCAATTGTTGGGATTTGGCGCAGAGTTCTTTCACATACCTAATCCTATTTGCCTCATCTATGAAATTCCATTGGCTCTTTGCCAAAGTGAACTATTTAACAATATGTATATGTTGCATTATGTGTATTCTTGTCCCTTTTGTGTGTGCGTGTGTGTGTGCGTGCGTACGTGTGTGCAGAGATGACCTGAGCAGGGTGCAGGGCCCAGAGCAAATCACATGTCCGGGGCCCAGACATAAAGAAACTGGCAGCGGATTTGGCAGCTGTGTGGGTAGGTAGCGAGAAGCCAGACGTGAAGCTGGCAGCAGCACAGAATTGCTGTGCTGCTCCACCTAGCTCCATGGGGCCCCCCAAAGCGCAGGACCTGGGGCAGTCGCCCCAGTTTGCCCCCACCTAGGGACAGCTGTGTGTGCGTGTGCGTGCGTGCACACACGCACACACTTTTTTGTTTTGTTTTGTTTTGTTTTCAGGGAAAAAAATGCTTATGATGGAGCCCATCACTGTGCTAATCTAAGTCCCCAGTGATACATATCTTGTATTGAAATGTCTTTCATCTAATTTGGAATTGCTGTGCTGTAGAAAGTAGTAACTAAAACGTTTATACATGTTGAACTTCTCTTGCACATATCTTTGCCATCTCATTTAGAATCTTCAGATGAAAGCAGTTTGGCCAACACATCAACAAGAACCCAGCTGCCACAGTCCATGAAGATCATGCATGAGATAATGTACAAACTGGAGGTGTTGTATGTTCTCTGTGTATTGCTGATGGGGAGGCAGAGGAATCAGGTAAGCATCTGTCTGCACATTCATGTGTGCACAAGACAACTCGTATTTCTTTAAATCCAAATATCCCCATAGTTAGACTACCATCACTCCTCATTGTGCATTCCATGTTTCTTGCTATTGTTTGATGCAGCTTCATGGAACCATCGGGTAAAAACTCTTCAATACTTCAAAGCCTAAAGTTCCTTAGCTTTGTGATCCTTTAGGATGAGGTTTGTAAACATGTTTTTAGAGACATATATTCCTATGAACATTGATAACCTGTACTACATAAACCTGTAAAGAAAGAAATATACATGTAAATAGAATAATTCTCTGTAGTAGCATCCAGAGTGTGCAAGGCATTTTCAAACTAAGTATGTTCCCTAGAACAGGGAGTTAATAATCCAAGGACATCTAGACAGGATATTCATCTAACATAGAGATAAGAATAGATATAAATAGGAGGACTTAAAGCAAATCATGGATTTAAGGTGGTCTAATTGCCTCCCTGTCCTCTATTATATACAGTCAAAGGCTTTTTATTTCTGGGTCTTTTCCTTGAAGGGATGCAGCTTTCTTAGCATCTGTAACTATATCAATTTTTTGCCTTCAATTTTCATCCCATCCGTATCTCTCTTGATAGAAAAATGTCTGAACTACAGGAGCCTTTTTTAATACTTCTTGTTGAAGCTTTTTATCCAAAAAAAAAGGAAACATTCAACTGAAATTGTGATGTTTATAATGATATCATTAGAATTAAACTGTCTGCTTAAAAAAAAAAAGATGTAAGCCCCTAAACTGAGCTAACTTATGTGTATTAGTGGGAAAATACCCACTTCATCCCTTAGCAGCAGCTGATACAGGCAGATAAGTTATCGCCTACTCTTTTGCCACCCAGTTGTATGGTGCAGTGATGGCCTCTTACTGCATTCGTTATTCTGCAGTAGCTTCACGTCTCTCTCCCTTCCTTACTTCAGTGTAATTTACAGTGGTCTACAAACCAGTAAATATATTTGTCTCCATGCCCTGAGATGTTGTTCTGAATTTTCTTTTTTAAAAGGTCACTCTAGGAAAACATGGGTTTCCTGTAGACATGCTGTGGGGGGCAGACTTGACTAATTAAGTCTGCCGGAACATAGCAATTACTGTGCTCCAGCCAGCCCCCACGTCTCATGTACTACCATCCCCGCACTTTAAAATGGTGGTGGGGGCACTTGAATTAGAGCTTGGACAAGCTTTAGTTCAAGCACCCCCACCACCATTTTGAAGCCCAGACACATGTATGACACTGTGGCTCTTTAATTAGAGAGGCTCTTGGAGTTGCTCTATTTAAAGCTGCCCAGTCCTGGAGCACTTGTAAAACTATCTATGGTGATCATCTGCTTCTAAACATGTGCTGTTTGTACCTTTCAGTAACATTTTCTGTTATTTCTTTATGACTCAGTGTCATTCACAGCACAAAGTAACAAAAGGGAAGTCTTTTGGCATTTTCCATTGCTGTCTGTAAGGAGTTTTCTAGTATCATTGATAGGACTAGCATCAAGACCAGATGCATACTAGTACCTGGCCCTAATATGCTACTGATACGTATTTCAAACAGTATATATTTGAATGCTACTTTTGTTTTGAGTATACCAAATCTCTTCTTCCTGAAGAGGTACCTGGTAAATTAAAACACTGTTAAAGGCTCTCTACAGAAACTGAACTCACAGTTTCTCTTCAGTGTTACCAGGCTAGTACTCTTTCTTCTGAGGATACACCACTTTTTGTGTAAACACTAAAATAAATCCAAATTGTTCAGTAAATCCTTTCAGTGACTTTATTAGAGATGTAGCTATGCTTTTCTGTCTTTTGAACTGTATTTTTTCCATGTTTGAAGACGCCAGAGATTATATAAGTTTAAGATGTTCTTTTTCCAGGTTCACAAAATGATTGCAGAATTCAAATTAATTCCTGGTCTTAATAACCTGTTTGACAAACTGATCTGGAGGAAACATTCTGCATCAGCTCTTGTTCTTCATGGACATAATCAAAATTGTGACTGTAGCCCAGTGAGTATCCTAACTTCACATTTTGGAAGGTAATTTCATGCGTTACACCTGTGGTACAGCCTGCATCTTAGAACTACATTAGACCATTATAAAACTGGATATTGATACAATACATCACTGCTTACCCTGTGTATCTGTGGCTTTGGCCTTCTCCAGGCAGCATCAGTGACACCTCTAGTCCCAGTCCTAGAGCTGTAGCAGCTCCCCTGCACTCCGCCAGGGCTGTGCAACTTGGGGTGTCCTCCATGTAGTGAATGGGGGAAAAAGCCGTGTTTTGAACAGAACCTTCATGGCCCTTAGTCTTTTCCATTTATAGCCCATTTTGGGGGACTCATGATTTTTTGTTGTTCCCTGTTTGTCAAGCAATTGCTGCCTAAATGTCAGGTATGCTTTTTCTGTTATAAAAGACTTCCAGTTCCGGTTTTGACTTGGTTGCCTATTTCATCTTCTTTTTTCCTTTTCTTAGGACATTACTTTAAAGATACAGTTTTTGAGGCTTCTTCAAAGTTTTAGTGATCATCATGAGTGAGTATGGAATGGGAGCTAATAGGGAGTTGCACTTAAGGTGTTGCTTGTTCCTTTTTAAATAGTTATTATTGAGCTACTGACTTATGCTCAAGAGAAGCTGAGTGTCATCACTGCCTGACTTGTTGTATTTAAGTTCTTCACTACTACTGGTATAAAGTCACTTGGTAGATAAAAAACAGTAGAATAGTGCTACCATGATTCAATCAAGGCAGATGTTCCCTCAGAATATGCTTAAACAGGGACTGTATTGCTGGGGAGATTTTTTAGTTGGAAAGGAAAGCAAGGATCCCATAGAACTGTTCATGAGCCAAGAGTTTTAGTCCCAGTGTTCTGGCAGAAGTGTCTTGGGCGAATTCCTGTTTAATCAGCCTGAATTTCATTCCTTTAGCTTAAACTGGTAGCTGTTCAAGTTGCTTTGTAGTATATTTTCTAATAACATATTTCCCTTCCATTATTCAAGTCAAACCAGATGATCACAATCATTTCTCAGCCCTTAGAAATCTGTGAATTTTGCAATTCTGAAGGGTTTTTTTCTCACAAAATACTGACTTTTGTTTGTCAAAAGAAACCCACTTCATCAGCTGCTGTTGGATCAGCCAATTGTTGCTTCTAGACTAAGGAAAAGTTTAAATACTGTCCATATTAAAATGGCTGTTGTAAGGCTCTTGGACATGGTTAAAATAAATAGTTTTAACCTAAGAGCTGAACAGCTTTTGACCATTAAATTGGGCACGTGAAATGCACTGAAATTGGATGGAAGTTATTGAACCATGTAAAAAGAAAAAAAATTAAGAATGGATTATTAAAATTAAATAAAAGCAAAAGAAAATAATCTGTTTGTTAACTAATGCACATTAAGAATAAGAGACTAAACCCTCGTGTTGATGACAGAAAGCACTCTGTAAAATGTACAAACAAATCAAATCGAGGGTTACTGGCTAAGGATTCAGGTCGTTCCTTTATGTATAGTGCCAGGAGTTCTGAACCATGCAGAACCATGTTGGCTTACAAGGAAATGGAGGTTTCATGGAACAGTTTCAGCTGAT
The DNA here is from genome assembly GCA_030014935.1 of Caiman crocodilus. NCBI lineage: Eukaryota > Metazoa > Chordata > Crocodylia > Alligatoridae > Caiman > Caiman crocodilus. The sequence continues at coordinate 21,347,133 of JAGPOW010000797.1, read as the reverse complement.
ACTCAGCAACAGAAGTACCAGGTGGCTGAAGATAGGGCACGATAGCACTTTAGACCATGTCCAGACACATGTGGACATTTGGTTTCTTGGGGACAAATCGCAGCAACACACCTTGCGCCTCAGCTACTTGTCCCCAGGGAACACCTGTGCCACATGTGCTTTGGCACATGGCAAGTTACCCCAGGGGCAGTAGGGGAGGTTGGGGCCAGCACTGTGCTGACCCCAGGAGCCTTACATGAGGTGCTGGGGGCCTCCCAGGGTTGAAGCGGTGACAGTGCTGCCAGGCGGAGCCTGGTTGGCAGCAGTGGCATGGCTTTGGGCATCCTGACTCTGGTTTTCAGTGTTGCTTGTATTTATGCTGCTCTGTTTGGGTTTTGTTTTTTTTCGTTGCAGATGCAATTGCTGCACCACATACTGCATGGCCACGCTCGTCTGGACACATCTCTAGTGATTAAGTTGTTCAGAGCATGAAATTTCCACAGGCAACTCTAATTCATAAGAGCTTATAGGGAAGCCTGGTGTTATTTTGTATCTTTATTCCCTTACCTCTATTTGCATGTGTTTATGTAACTGAAAAAGACATCATTGCTACTGAGAACAACAGCATGCAGCTGCTTTAAGAGGAAATATTAGCATCTGGAACCAAATCTTATGGGAGATTTACAATTTAGCAGATTTGTAGCCCTGTTAAGGATCATATGCTCTTGGTGTATGTAGTAAGCTGTATAAAATAATGTCTGTCTCCATCTTTCCACCTTCACAGATTTCATGGTTAAGCAGTTTTTGGTTTTGGTTTGCTGGTTCCTGCCTATTTTATAATGCCGATGCAGTATATAAAGATTAGAAAGGAAACAAATGGATATATTTATTCAGCCTCATTTTCTTTTCTGAATTTTTTTTTAGAAACAAGTATCTTCTTTTAAACAGTCAAGAACTTAATGAACTGAGTGCAATCTCTCTCAAAGCAAACATCCCTGAAGCAGATGCAGTTGTTAACACAGACAGGTAGGCTGGAAGGCCTAGGTGTTCTAACCTGCTTTTTTTGGCATTTAGTAAAACCTTCAGTGTAAGAACTTGTGCTGTCTGTTCTGTTTAAATCTTACACAATATGTCATTCCCTTAATTTGAGCAATGTATTGCAGTACCAAGTATGTGGGTATTGAATGATGTTCCTCATCGTTAGTAACTTAAAGGGTGCTGATAGATGTGGACAAAAAAAAAACGCCATAGCTTTATCGGAAGAGGAGTCGCATCGGTTTGACAGAGCTCTCCAGTGTCTGTATACCTCATACACTTCAGTGATACTTTTTAGCACTTTTATCTAATAGTTGATTTAATCAGCTATTAGATAAGAGTGCCAAAAAAGCCCTGCTGAAGCATATGAGCTGTACAGACACTGGGCAAGACGGGTCACACTGATGCAGTTCCTCTTCTGAGCATGTGCTGTGCTTGGCGCAGAGGTGCACCAATCTGAAATTAAAGCACTGTAAAGTAAAGGGGTGTTTTGGGGTTTTTTCCCCCCCCATGTCTGTAAGCACCCAAATTGCACTTGTACTCTGAAAATGATATCATGGGGTTCTATTTTTGTGTCCATGACTTCCATATTACATGTTTCATTACCAGTAGATATATGCCAGTCTAACTTCCAGTTTCACAAATGCAGCTGTCAAATAAGGTGGAATCTTTCTGGCTAATGAACTGCAGAAGAGGGTTGTCAGTATAGATTTACACCTCATCAGTTGATTTACTTATCAGATTTAATGAAACTACATAGACAAGCCCTTGATTCTGTTGATGTGCAACTCAAAGAAATCTACCTTACCTTACTCCTACAGAGCTCATGAGTCAAAACCATTGTGGTCAGTAAATCTTACCTATAACATTTACATGCAAGCTCCGGGAGCTGCTGTGTGGGGAAAGGTGCCCTTATCTTTCTTCAATGAAAAATGGCACAAGAGGGATTTTTTCCAGTTTTTAAATGTTTAAAATTATCTACCTTTAGTAATGAGAAACCATCTCTTACATTGATTGTAACCTCTCCATAGTAATGCTGTCCTTCTGGCTCTTCTTCAGAAAGGAGTGAACCTCTTTATTGGTTTGGGAGGAAAAGCCACCCTGTGTTATACATGTGTTCTGGAAAGAATAGAGCTGAGAGCATAGATAGCCTTTTGCATTATGTTTAAAACCCAGAGCAAACTCTTCCTGGTTCTTCAGAGCATTAGTAAGGAGGCAGCTATCTGTAGCCAGCACACTGCTTTTTGGAAGGCTTGGTCAGTTGACCACAACCTGTATCAGCAACTCCATTAACCAGGATGTAGGTAGTAACCTGCATGTACCAGCTTAGATATGTGTGCTACTTGTTTTAGAGTGAAAGAAAAGGGAATCCCCACTTGAATCCATTTTGTCCTACATGTGCAAGACAGCTTATGTTCTAGCCCCGAGGCCAGCACAATTCTGTTTCTGGCCTAGGATTAGTGTGTTTCAACCCCACTGCTCCTGCCCCCATATTTAGAGTGGCCACACACAATCTTTCTGGATAATAGGATTTTTATGTCAGCTTGTCTATGTTTACTTCCTGTACACAGAGATATCTCCTGTATGCATCAGGATAATGTTACTGTTGCTTTAGTCGTATGGGCTTTTTCTGTATCCATTATTCTTTGGTTTAGGCATATTCCTCAGACTAGATTTCCATACAAATATGCTGCATTTGTTACTGAACCAGACTCTCCCCTCTGCAAGTGGTAAGAATTACAATAAATGTGCCTGTTCCATTCTCATTTTCTGTATTGTATCATCTTCACTTTCTGATCACAAAATTTCATGAGCTTTGTATTTATTAGCATTTCAAACAAAAATGCTTTCTCTGGGACTACCTTAAAAACTACTTTTTTGTAGTTGTTGTAAAATGCAGCATTCATAGCTTTCAACACCCATGAGGTGGTGATGGTGTGAAAGTAACTAATGTATAACTTTGTGTAATACTGGATTAGTTTATTAAAGCTTGGTGACCATTTAATTTAATCTCCAAAAGTTAACTTTTGTAGTGTACTACTCTTGCCAAATCTTCCACTCTCTTCTTATTTCTGTATCTTTTAGAAGTCTAATCTGTGATGGAAAAAGAGGTTTGTTAACCAGGCTTCTACAGGTCATGAAGAAGGAACCAGCTGAATCTTCTTTCAGGTGCATTCCACGTACATTTATGGGGTGGAAATTTTACAAATTTACAGGGATTTTTTGATGAGATACAAAGACTTCCTGTCATTGCAAGTTAATCATTGCTTTGGTGTTTTTGTTTTTGTTTGGTTTGGAATTTGGGGGGGGGGGTTGTTTTGTTTGTACCAGTTTCACTGATCGTATGAGTACTATTGAAGGAAACGAGGACCATGAAAAGCTCTGACGAACACTTTCAGTTTGGTTCTTCTGTGGTTCCTCATTACTTCATCTTCATGTTGAAGCTAAACAAACTGGGAAGATTGATTTACCCTGAGGTGTGAAACCAGTTGCTACAGACTTAATTAGGAATAAGTTCTCTCTGCTCTGTCTCAGGTTTTGGCAGGCAAGGGCTGTTGAGAGTTTTTTACGAGGCACCACTTCTTATGCGGACCAGATCTTTCTGCTAAAGAGAGGACTTTTGGAGGTGACCTTCATATTTTCTTTAGCCCAAGTGCCCCACTAAACAACACAGCCCACATGAAGCCTCAGGCAGCAGCAGTAGGCAAGGGGCTTTCCTAGCCCACTGCAGCCACCGGCATGCTGGAAGAGAGGGAGCAGATTAACTATGACTACTAGTCTCTCCTCACCCCTTCCCCTCCCCTGCTCTTCCCTACCTGCCCTGCCGCCTTCCTGTTGCTAATACGCTGCCTTCCTGTTCCTGAGGTGCTGCGCTACTTCTCTTCCATGCCAGACTGCTCCCTATGCTAAACATTAACCAGTAATGCATTACAAATATAAATGTACTTCTTGTTTAAAAATTTAACCTTTCATGTCCATAGTAACAAACTCAATAGGAGTTCTGAAATGTTGTTAAATTATTGATAATAGGAATCTAAAGATTATACAGGGTCATAGTAACTAGATTTTGGTTAAATTTAAAACTGATTTTCTGAGTGGTTTGGATCTTAGGTTTAAATCACTCATGCTCTGGAGACTGCTATTGAAAAATTCCAAACTGCTTCTCTAATTTTATCGTGTCAGAATCAAACATGGAAAAACTTCTGAAGCAGAAGCTTGATTACAAGCATTAGGCTTTGTTTACTAGTGGCTTAAGCTAAAATGTGGCGCTAACATGCTTTCTTCTTTCGCCAGCATATTCTCTATTGCATTGTTGACAGCGAATGCAAATCACGGGATGTGCTTCAGAGTTACTTTGACCTTCTGGGAGAATTGATGAAATTCAACATTGATGCGTTCAAGAGGTTCAACAAATACATCAACACAGATGAGAAGGTAAACCTGAAGAAACTTCTGTTGTGGGCCAAATGCCAGTCTGACATAGCTGGTTACAGTGTGGGGTTAATTTGATACTCTGGGTCTGACTGAGGTATAGTAGATGGATAAAATGTAACGTATCTGTTTTGCCTCTGTTTACAAGCAATACATCAGGGGTCTCCAGCCTTTTTGAATGTGGGGCCAGATCACGAACTTTTTATCACCCAGTGGGCCAGCGAGCCATATTCAAAGATCTCACAGGAAGTGACATCACATCAGGAAGTGATATCACGTGACCTTTGATACCAGTGAAGTTGCAGGAAGTGACAATGAAATGGGTCTAAATAACCAGTTCAAAACTCTCCCTCTATAGCATCCACCTCTGCCACTGTTTGGGACAGGATACTGAGCTAGATGGACCAAGGGGCTGACCAAGCATGGCACTTTTTATCCTCTTATGTTCAGAAGCTCTTATGTTCTTTGGCTGAGCTTCCAAACTATGGGTGAGATTTGCAAAAAGGGTTAGATAGGCATGTTACAAAGTTGTCATAAAAGATTTGGAGCCCTCTAAATTCCATTCATTTTACTGGAAGTTGGCCTTTTGACTCAGCTTTGAAAATCTCAGCCCAAGGTGCCAACCAAATAAGTCAAAATATATTTTGCATTTCTATGCAGTGCATCTATGT
>JAGPOW010000797.1:21320199-21341916 GCA_030014935.1 Caiman crocodilus | reverse complement strand
ACTCAGCTTTGAAAATCTCAGCCCAAGGTGCCAACCAAATAAGTCAAAATATATTTTGCATTTCTATGCAGTGCATCTATGTGGGACTCTCCAAGCATTTTACAAACATGAAATGAACCTCAGGATGAGCCCAGCCAGAGGAGCAGGGGCTCAGCTGCACTTTCCCCCTACCTGCACCTGTCAGTCCCGAGCGGCACATGGCTCCGCCACTGCTTCTGCTGGCTGATGCTGACCCAGGCGGGTCTTTCCCATCCGGAGCAGCACACAGCTGAAGCTGGCTTTCCACGTGCTACTGGGGATGGGAGGAGCCTGGCCAGGTTAGCTCCAGCCAGCAGAAGTGGCAGTGGAGCCATACGCTGCTCTGGACTGACGGGCGCAGGCAGGGAGAAAATGCAGCTGAGCCCCTGCCGCTCCAGCCAGGGTCATCCCGTCCTGAGCGGCATATGGCTCCACCGCGGCTTCTGCTGGCCAGTGCTGACCTGGCGAGGATCCTCCCATCCCCAGTAGCGTGTGGGAAGCCAGCTTCAGCTGCATGCAGCTTTTCCTGGCTGGTGCTGACCTGGTTGGGTCCATCCCATCTGGAGCAGCATGCGGCTGAAGCCAATGAAGCCACGAGCGGTGGAAGCCAGTGTGCAGCTGAAGCCACGAGCTGCTTGGGGACAGGAGGAGCCCGGCTGGGTCTGCACCAGCCAGCAGAAGTGGTGGCAGAGCCGTGTGCCACTTGAGACGGGACGAACCTGGCCAGAGCAGCAGGAACTCAACTGCATTTTCCCCCTGCCTGTGCCCATCAGTCCCAAGCAGCACATGGCTCCGCCGCTGCTTCTGCTGGCCGTTGCCAACCTGGCCTGGCTCCTCCCAGCCCCAGCAGCACGTGAGAATACGGCTTCAGCTGCATGCTGCTCCAGATGGGACAGACCTGCCCAGGTTGGTACCAGCCAGCAGAGGTGGCAGGAGAGCCGTGTGCTGCTCAGCACTTACCAGTGCAGGTAGGGAAAAATGAAGCTGAGCCCCTGCTGCTCCAGCTTGGCTCATCCTGTCCCAAGCGGCACATGGCTACTCCTCTTTCTGCATGCACCATGTTGGCAACATCAAGCTGACGCGGTGCGTTTGGGAACCTTGTCTCTTCCCCAGCCCTTCAGCAGCCATTAGGAAGCTGCTGAGGGGCTGGGGGAGGGACAAGGGGTGGGAATGAAAGTAAACAGTGTTTACTTTCGTTTCCCATTACAGGACCGGGAGCCACAGCAAATGGCTTGGCAGGCCGCATGGCAGCCTGCAGGCCATACGTTGGACAGGCCTGCACTATTGTTACAGTCAGTCTGTTCCTTGTGTCTGTGTGTTAGGAGACACAGAGAAATTATAAGAAGTGTTCCCTGTCCAGTAGTTCCTGTTGCTCTCAGTGGGACCTGTTGGACGTAGTGTTTTCTGAAAATCTACCTGGAGGCCTGGTTATTATATGATCATAAAGGATCTGATCCCAAACTCATAGTAGTTCAATAGAAGAAAACATGTTCATTGACTTCAGTGAGCCTTGTTTCAGGTCCATGACTTTGCTTGTTGTGGCAGTTAGCTGGTAAAGCTTTTTAAGTAGTTAAATACTCCATGAACTTCTTTGTGGTGGAAGACAAAAAAAGCATAAGTAGCAGGCCTGTGCGAAGCAGCTAGTATTCGCTTCAGATTCAGGTGATTTGGAGGACAGTAATTTGATTTGCTGAGTCGAATCACTGTCCCTAATCGATTCAGCCAAATCCTATTTGGAGATTTGGTCGCTGCCATATCTGCTAATCTCTAAATCAGATAGGCCCCATCCCCTGCTTGGTTTCCCAGCTCTTTTAAAAAAAAGAAAACAAACAAACAAAAAAAGCACCCTGGACTCACTGGTTCCTGCCAGGCGGGGTGATTTCCGCTGCCCTCCACTAGCCTATGCTGTGTGCGGAGCTCTGTCATAAGCCCCTATCCCCTGCCTGTTCTCTCAGCCTCAGCAACCAGCTCTTTAAAAAAAATAAAATAAGAAATTCCCCATTCAGCAGGGCAGTCCCCGCTGCCCCATACTTCATGGGGGGCTCGGCTATGAGCCCACCGATCCCCATCCACTTTCCCAGTGTCCCGCCCCCCACTACCCTATGGCTGCCTCACCCAGCCCCAGCTCCCAGCTTTTTAAAAAAAAAAAAATTAAAAAACTCTAGACTCACCAGCTGTTGTCAGGCCAAAGGGTGGGTGAGAAAGCAATCCCTATACAGTGGGGGGCAATGGGGATCACCCCGCCTGCCTGGCAGCAGCTGGTGAGTGGGGGCTTTGTTTTTTTTAAAAGAGCTGAAAGCTGGGGTTGGCTGGGTCAGCTGTGGGTGGGGATCAGGGACGCTCAGGAGAGCTGGGGGAAGCAGGCAGCAGGTAGGGCCTGGCAGGTGTGCGCTACGGCTTATTGACAGATCTCAGTGATTAAATGCATTTATAATGGCTGTTTGTGACATGCACTTTTAATAGAGATGTTCCTTTTTCTGAATGACAGTTGAACAAGGGGACACAATTTTTTATGGTACTATAAATTCCCTCCTCTGTTCGCTGAATTTGACAAGCCTCAGAATAGGAATGAAAATATAATTCTAGCAAGAGTGTTAGTTCCTTTTAGATTGCCAACTTTCTAATGCTGTAGTGCAGGGACAAGCAATTATTTCAGCTGGAGGGCTGCTTCATGAGTTTTAGTGAACTATCGAGGGCTGCAAGTGTAGCCATGCCCCTTGACAAGTGCTCTGCCTCCTGGTTGCCATCTTGGTACCAGAAGTTCTGCTGCCTGGCCCCTGCCTTTGACCTGAAATACTCTATTTGGGAAGGGGGTTAGCCATCTTGGAACCGGGAAAAAACAAACAAATTATATACTAAAAATCTAACATCCACAGTGACATATTTTAATTTTATTTTTAAAATATTTTTTTTGTCCCTGTTTGTATGTTTTTGTGTCATATACAAGTGATTGCACAATAGTTCAAAATGAAGTCTCAGTCTTGTATATTGTGGGGTGGTGGTAATGGGTGCATGGGTGTATATGGGGTGTGGGGGCATGTGTGGATGTGGGTGGATATAGAGGGCTTTGGGGGGTGTTTTTGGGGCTGTGTTGGGTGGGTATGGGGTTTGTGGAGGTGTGTGGCTGCATGTGTTTGGGGTGTGTGCAGGCAGTAGTGAGCTGGGCTACCCACAGAGACCTATGGGTATGTGTGGGGAGGGGCATGGGGAGTTGCGATGTTTGTGGGGGGCGTGATTGTGGGTGGGAGAGAGTGTGGTTGTGGGATTTCTGGGGGAGGGTTTGTGGGTATGGTGGGGTGTGCATGGGAGCTTCTCACATGCACCCCTCCGATCTGTCAGCACCTGTCTGGAGCCTGTGCACCCTGCAGTGCTTCCCCACCACTACCAGCAGCACACAGCCCCAGTGCATCCTGCATCCTTTCTGGACTGACCCCAGCAGGAGCGGATCAGCTACATGTGTGCACAGCCCTGACCCGGCCCCCATGCCTGCTCTACTTTACCCACCTGTGGTGCATCCTGCCACCTCCTGGGCTCGCAACAGGGCTAAGGTGGCTCCACACTGGACTGCCTTTCTAGGCAGCTGCTGGCCTCAGCTCTGCAGTATTGGTGGGGACCCACATTCAGCACCACCCCGTGCCTGATGCAGACCTGCCTGCTCACACTGAACAGCTGCAGCAGCAGTGGGACCAGTGAGGGAAAAGCAGCCTCTCCCTCTGTGCTGCCCAATGCTTCCTGCAGTAGCCATGTGCAACCCGTGCTGGGTTGCCATGCGACTCCTCTGTGCTGCCCCTGCTGCTCTGCAGAGCAGCCTGGAGGTGGCAGTGACAGTGCAGGGCAGCCCAGTGTGGGCTCCACACAGCTGCTGCAGGAAGTGCTGGGCAGCGCTGAGGGGGAGGGGGAGAGGCTGCTTTTCTCCCACACCAAGTACACTTCTGCCCTGCTGGGACTATTGTTGCTACAGCTGTTCAACATAAGCAGGTGTGTTTGCAGGAGGCGCAGAGTGGGTTGGGACTGCATGTGGGTTGATTCCAGTACTGCAGGGGTGGGGCCAGCAGCTGGCCTAAAAAGGCAGTCCAGCACTGAGCTGCACCAGCCTCGCTGTATACCCAGGAAGAAGCAAGATGTGCCACTGTGGTATGATTCCTGGGCTAGGCAGGACTGAGGGACCCATCATGGATTGGGACAAAGCCCCTCCATGGACTAGATCTGACCCATGGGCCATATTTTGCCCACCCCTCCTATAGTGTCTCAGGTGTTATATGTGCCCCCCAGTTACTACCCTAGAGTGGCAAATTCTTTACAGTTGAGTATGTGGAGGGAACTCATTTGCTGTATCCCTCCCAGGCTAGGGACAAAATTTACAAAAAAACTAGTTTAAGTGATCTGAAACTAGTTTAAAACTGTAACAAAACAGAAGTTCAGTCACATAAACTACTTTCAAAATGACTGAACCCAGTTCATGATAAACCTAGTTGGATATAGACTTAACTGATTGAGGTTAAATTGGTTTATGGAACTTCTGTCCCCTCCTGATTCAAGTTAACTCACAGTTGTCCAGCATCCCGGAATGCTTTGCAGCCCTGGGCTATGCTATCTGCTCCTGCAGAACAGGGATGGCCCTGCCCCCAGCTGTCACTGTGCTGAGGCACTAAAGCTTCTGCTCCCTAACCTGCTTCCTGTCAGCCCGTCAGGACAGGAAGAGCAGGGGAACAGACCCTGAGGCACTTCTAGCCCCAGTTTGTATGGGTCAAGGGGAAAAAAAAGCCATGGTGGTAGGGACTTTTCTCCCCCTCCGGCAGCCAGGTGATCCAGGCTGGGATCAGCTCAGCCCCATCCCCTCCCCAGCCCTCAGCCTCTGAGACATGGTGAGGGGGAGAAATGAACCCCCTGCCCAGCACCAGCCTCCCCAGCTGAGATCTGTCCAGCTTAGGAGGTGGGCACCCCACCAGGGGGCTGGGATCAGATCAGCTCAGCTCAGTCTTGTCCCCTCCCCAGACAGCCAATTCTGGGGGTGGGGCAGGAGGGAACGCACCAGGCTGCGGGGGAGCAAAAAGCTTTCCCCCCTGCACTGTGCAGACCCTGGTTCTGGGGAGCATGCTGGGCTGGGCTGGTATGTTCCCCCCTCCATACATGCTGGGGAAGGATATGAGCTGGACTTGCCAACCTTTTGGGTGCTTGAAAAGCCCCCTGGTAGGGACTTTTCCTGGCACCAGGCAGATGTCAGCTGAGGGAGCTAGGGCCAGGTGGTGTGTTCCCCTTCAACACATCCCTTCTCTGTCATCCTCCTCCCCCCACCACCACTACCAAAGGCAGGCGCTGGGGGGAGATTGTCTGCTGGATCTCCCATCCCTGTGGCTGATAACAGGTGGGGCTGTGTGTCCAGAAGTCAGTTAATCCTGGGCTGGGTTTAGCAGCCTTAGGCAGTGTGGCCATGAGGGGTGCTGTGCATGAGTTTCCCCCAGGCTCCTAGCCTGGGCCAGTGCAGCTTCTGCCTGTGTTGACCACCTGAACACTGACTGTCAGTTCAGTTTGTGATCAGTTCAGTCGCTGCTTGGAAAAACCTGCAAAGTTTGAATTGATTCCACCTTCGGTTTTTTGAAACTCTGTACTTAGTTTAACCCCATTCCCTTTCCAGGGCCACACTAAATGCATGACCCTATGGTCTTGCAGGGAGTTATCAGGGAGGTAGAATCACTTGCACAGGTCCACGGGAGGTGACTGGCAAGACAGCCAGTCAAAGCATGCTAGATTTTTAATCCAAAACCCAAGCCTGACCAAAATTGTGTTCCCTTTTATTTTAACACTGAGTTTTGTTTTATTTTTGTTGAAACAAAACACTCCTATATCTTGCCCTATTCTTCTGCTGTTGTGAGCTGAAAAAAAATCATCAGTTTTTCTGTTTGGGGGGGTTGTTTGTTTTTTGGTAGGGGTTGTAGAAAATGTAAAAAAACAAAACAAAACAACCCCCCCCCCAAAAAAACTAGTTTTTCACCAGGTTGTTTTGATTAAAAAAAAAAAAAAAAGTTTTGCTGAATGTTTCAATGGGGAAAAGATGACCAACTCTAGTCTATCTTGTTTCCACTCTGCCATTCATCTAAGTTTACCAGTAGTTTAAATGAAAAAAGATGACGTCCTGATCCCTTTGAAGTCATTGGGGAGTTTTGTCCCTTGATTTTAATGGACCCAGGATTTACCCAGATATTTTCCTATATGTTGAGGTTGTAAGATTGCTGGCTTCAAGCTTTTTTTATGGTCAGCCCCTACGCCAATTGCTTAATATACTTAGAGGCTGCCACCAAGTGCCCCCCATAGGCTTCTCTTTTCCAGGCTGAACAGTCTCATGTCCTTCAGCCTCTCCTCATATGGTCTGTTCTCCAGACCTCTAATCATTTGTGTGGCCTTCCTCTGGACTCTTTGCACCTTCTCTACATCCCTTTTGAAGTGTGGTGCACAGAACTGGATGCAGAACTCCAACTGCGGCCTCACCAATGCTGAGTAGAGTCAGAGGATGACATCCTTAGTCTTACTTGAGATGCATCGTTGCCAGCATGCTGTTTGCTTTGCTGGCTATAGCATCGCAGTGGTGGCTCATGTTCATTTGGTGATTGATTGTGACACCCAGATCTCTTTCAATTGTGGTGCCGGCTAGTGTAGCACCACTGAACCTGGAAGTATGTTGTGGATTACTTCTCCTCAGATGGAGCACTTTGTTTCTCAGTGATAAATATCATCAGGTTTAGGTCTGCCCACTTTACAAGCCTGTCCAGGTCAGCCTGTATACTCAGCCTGTCTTCCAGCGTGACCGCACTCCCCCATAACTTGATGTCATCTGCGCACTTTGCCAATGTGCTTTCTACACCCATATCCAAATCATTGATGAAAATGTTGAAAAGCACTGGTCTAAGTCCTGAGTCTAGAGGGACACTACTAGTCACCCTTAGCCATGTTGACTTGGTTCTGTCTATTAACATTCTCTGGGTCTGACCTCAGATTCAGTTTCCCAGCTACGCTAAGTTGTTAAGGCCATAATTTCTCAATTTAACCATGAGGACATCATGGAAAACCAAGTCAGAGGCCGTTTTGAAATCCAAGTATATGTTGTCGACCTCATCTCCCTTATCCAGGTGACAAGTTACTTGATCAGAGACAGAAATGAGGTGTTCAGACATGACCTACTTGCAACAAAACTATGTTGGCAGGGTTTTAGAATACTGCCTTCTGTTAGCCCAGGGGTTGAGCAAAATGCAGCCCACCAGGTCATTCTATCTGGCCCATGGGGCCCCTAAAAAATCTAGAAAATTAATAGTTATCTTCCCTTGGCTGCCTATCATACAGCCCTCAATGGCTTGTTAAAACTCAGTAAGCAGCCCTCTGCCCAAAATAATTGCCTGCCCCTGTATTAGCCTATCACTGATAGATTCTTTGATAATTTTTTTCCAGGATTGAGGTCAGGCTGATTGGCTTGTAATTCTCTGGGTCCTGCTTCCTTCGTTCCTCGAAGATAGGTGCCACATTGGCCCTCTTCCAGTCTTCTGAGACTTCACCCAAGAGCCATGCGTTCTCAAATAGCATTGTCATTGGTCATATGATGACATCAGCCAGTTCTTTCAACACTCTTGGGTGTAGTTCATCTGGTCCTGCTGACTTGTAGATAACCAGGCTGTCTAGGTAGTCCCTCACAAGATCTTCACTGATTATAGGTGAGTGATCACCCCACACTTTTCCATCCTGCTTCCTGTCAGGCAACTTAATATTCTTGGTCTGGTGGAATACCAGATGAACACCTTGCTGGGGTCGTTTGACCCCAGTGCTCTTTCCTGCCATGACAGGGCGTCGGACTTGATGATCTGTCAAGGTCCCTTCTGACCCTACAAACTATGAAACTGACAGGAAGTATTCATTTAGGAATTTGGTTTTCTCCTGAGTGTCAGTTATCAGCTGTCCCATTGCGTTCAACAAAGGGTCCCACATTTCCCTTGTTTCGTGCTTGCTATGTATCTAAAGCAGGACTTTTTATTGTCTTTGATTTCTGTTGCCAGTTTGTATTCAGTTTCTGCCTTTGCTTTTCTAATGCTGTGTACTACTTCTTGTGGGGAGAATTCCCAGCTTCCATCTCTTACAGGCTTCTCTTCATTTTCAGGAGGTCCATGACCTCTCTATTGAGCCAGGGGCCTCCCAGCCCTTTTGCTACCTTTCTTACAAACAGGAATAGACTGCCTTTGTGCTCCAAGGATCATATCCTTGAAGAACACCCACTCTTCTTGGACTCCTGTCCTCATCAGATCATGGTCCTGCAGGGCCTCATCCATCAATCTTCTAAGCTTGTAGAAGTCAGCTTTCCTAAAATCAAGGATTTCTACCCTATTGACTGATTTCCTTGCCTTACAATGGATGATGAAAATGATTGTCATGGTCACTAGTACCTAGATGTCCCTCGATCCTCAGGTTACTCAGTAGATCATCCAAACCTAGGAGCATCTTTCCCCTAGTCGGCCTATACACTTCTTGAGTTAAATAGATCTCCTCAATGCAAGTGAAGAAGCTATGCAATCACTCAGATCTACCCGAGTGCTCTTCCCATGAGATGTCTGGGTAATTGAAATCACCCATGACAACCATGTTTCATGAGTGTGCAGCCTCTGCCAGTCCTGTGGAGGATTCCAGATCAAGCTCCTCTACTTGATTCAGAGGTCTCTAATATAATCCTACCATCAAGTCCCCTTCATCACACCCTCCCTGTATATTAATGCAGAGGGTCTTGTCGCCCTTCTTTTTAGTCTATCTTGGCTTCCTGGGATGTGTACTGCTCTTTCACATAGAGAACAACACCTCCACCCTTCTTTTCTATGCGATCCTTCCTGTATAAGGTATAGCCCTCATATACCTGTGGTCCAGTCATGGGTGCAGTCCCACCCAATCTCCATTATCCAAATAAGATTGTATTCCTTACTGGTTAGCAGGAGGGGCAGCTCTTCCTGCTTGTTCCCCATGCTCCTAGCATTTGTGTACAGGCATATGAGTCGACCATTGGTGGCCCTCAACTTCATGTTTCTCTGGTCCTTTTGCCTATGTTGGAGTGTTCTTCCTATTGTTTTACATCTTACTGGTTTCCTGTTTGCCAGTTCCTGGGCTTGCTCTAATACAGGGGTAGGCAACGTTTTTTGGCTGGAGTGCCAAAGAAACCACAATGTCTACCTTGGAAGGTGCTGGAGTGCTGGCATGCCAGAAAAACAAAATGAGGTTAGGGGCATGGGGGTACATGACAGGATGTACTGCATATTACTATATTTAATAATTATAAATGTTGCCTTTGTTGTTGTGTATTCCTTTTGTGTTGCGCATGCTGCAATAAGACAGAGAAAAAAGAAAGAGACAAATAAGAGAAAGAGGAGAGAGAGAAAGAAGGAGAGAAGAGAGAAAACCAGACACATGCACACAGAGAGCCACGTGCACAAACACAGAGAACCAGAACACACCCAGAAAAAGACATATGCACACACGCATCTGGAACCAGACACATGTGCACACACAGACACACAGAACCAGACAGAGGTAGACAAATGCACAGAACCAGATGCACAGACACATAGAGCCAGGCTCCTGGGCTACTGGACAAAGTCTGACCCAACAGTGCCCTGGTTCTGCCAGAGCCCCTATGCTTCCCAAGGGAGCCAGCCCCGAGACTGCAGCACAGCTGGCTGAGGCCCCAGCCTGGAGCCTGCCCATCAGCCCAGCCCACCCACCCCGCACACCTAAGCCCGCAAAAGGTGCGGTGCTCCTGACAAGGGGCAGCACAAGCCTCATTGTGGTGGTGGGGCTGGGCCAGGGCTGGGCTCGGAGCAGGTGGGAGTCAGGCAGGCTCAGCTGCAGGCCCTACTGCAAGCAGCCTGGACTCTGTGGTTGGCAGCAGCTACCAGAGCCTGGGCCAGCTGCAGCTGGGAGGCTGCAAACAGCTGCTCCAGGCTCCAGCATCAGCTCCATACTGGTGGATACACGTATGCCTCTGAGTGATGGGGATAGGGCCTGAGGCAACACAGCCCTCCCACTGTCTGCTCTGAGGTGCACATGCAGTCGCTGCCACCATGGAGCTGATGCCGAGGCTGTGGAGCCCAGTGAAGCTGTTTGCAACCTGCCCACTGCCTGCTGCAGCCACCCAGAGCCCAGGCTGGCTACAAAAATCTGCGCCAGGCCCCAGGGCCCAGTCCTCAGCTCTGTGCCAGCAGTGGAGGAGAGACCAAGGTTGCACTGCCTCAGGGCCCTCCCCCACTGTCTGCTCCAAGGTGTGCATGTGCCCGCCAGCATGGAGCTGATGCCAGAGCAGCTGTTTTGCAGCCTTCTGGCTCCAGCTGGCCCAGGCTCTGGGTAACCACGGAGCCCAGGCTGCTTGCAGCAGGGCTTGCAGCTTCCCAGCCACCTGCTGGCAGCAGCCCAGCCACTAAGCCCAGCAGCAGCAGCCTAGAGCCCAGGCTGGCACTGGTGTGCTGAGCAAAATGGCTTCACATGCCGTGCTTTGGCACACGTGCCAGGGGTTGCTGACCTCTGCTTTAACAGTTTTCCGCCTGTCCTGCCCTTTACTGTACCTTTACTGTTCACGGTATCTTGTCTGTCGTCCTACCTGCAACAAGTAGCTAGTCTGTTACCTATGCAGTACTAGAATAAGAAGGGTAACATGCATACGATTGGTCATACTGGGTTCTCAGGGTGTGTGCAATTCTGCCTCTTGTCCTAATATAAAATTTGCACATGTAGATAGGGACTTGCTTAATTCAAGGTTTCATGAATTTCACAGAAACCACAAAATCAGGCATTATCCATGAAATCATACCCCTCACCCAACCCCACATAAAACCTACTAAAACTAATATGCTGGCTCCCCAGTAAGAGTCTGGCAGCAGTGAGGGGCAAGCCCATTAGCAACAAGGGGTGGAGTCATGAAAAGGACCTAAAATCAGCTCTGTGCACTGTGGAGTGACCCATGAAAATCCCTTTTGTTTACTGTGACTTTGAAAGATCCCTACATAGAGAATCTTGTTTTTTGCAACTCTTTCTCTCTTTAGTTTCAGATCTTTTTGAATCAGATCAACAGTTCTTTGGTAGACTCAAACATGTTGGTTCGTTGCATTACACTGTCCCTGGACCGATTCGAGAACCAGTCGGATGTTAAAGGTAAAGGAAAACTCAGTGATTCTGATGTTTAATTAAAATAATGGAACTAAGCCTTAATATCATTGGTAGGAAAGTGCTGAAGACAAATGATACTCAGCACATGTGCTTAATAACTATGAGCACCAGTTCTCATTGCTCTCTTTCTTGTGTTGCTAGTTTTTCCTTGCCTTCTTTCACAATCCATATAATAATATAAGAACTCTTGACTGAAGATGACCCATCCTTGAGACAGCCATCTTCAGTCTTTTTCTCCTTTTCAGAGGCTGCCTGTCTGCTCAGCTGAACATAGTTCTGCATTGGATTGAAGAGTTACTGATATGTCCTTGCTTCCACATGAACTTTGAAAGCTTAATATGATTATATCTAATCTGTGGAAATCTAATGATCTGGTTGTCTTCCCTATAGTTGCAGAAGTCTTGTCTGAGTGCCACCTGTTATCATACATGTCTCAGATGTCCATGAGGATGTCCTTCCTTTTCCGCCTAATTAATATAATTCATGTGCAGACACTTACACAGGTAAAGAACTGACAGTAACATTTTACTGCTGTAATCATAGTCATTCATCAGTTCTAGGGGCTGATTTCTTGTTATGACACAGGTGTCCTAACCATACAATAGAAATAAAAATATTTTGCTCCATTAAATTCAAACCCTAAGCAACATCTGTGTTCCTGTCATGAAAAATGGTGTCTAGAACACTTGATATCCTTTATTAAGGCTATCCATTACTGCTTATTGTATGCTGTTTATTTTAGGAAAATGTCAGCTGTTTGAACACAAGCTTAGTTATTTTAATGCTGGCCCGAAGGAAAGACAAGCTACCGTTTTACCTTCACACGTTGCAACAGATGGAATATACAGAAAAGTACCCTGGTTTCATCATGAACAACTTTCACAGTCTCTTGCGATTCTGGCAGCAGCATTACCTCAATAAAGACAAAGACAGCACTTGCTTAGAAAATGTATGTATTTCATTCCTTCTGTGGTAAGAGACAACCATGGTGCTCTTAAATTCCATTTGTATTGGCCCAGATTATATACGTGGGAAATGAGGCTTTTAAACGAAGTAAGGAAATGTATTTAGTGCTCAGCATAACATCCTAAAGCATTTTTACTGTGTTACCAGTTCCATGCCAGTGTGCCACATAATCAGAACTGAGAGTCAGCATGAGGCTGTGAATCTTTTCTTTTATTTGGTAGGATCAGAGATTGAGAAGATTTTTCTAGATAATCTAGCCTGTTCCTTGGGGAGCTAGTGCAGAGTCCTTCCTCAAAGTGTTGTTCTAATTTTGTGTCTTTTTCCTTTAAGTGTCCCAAGCAGCAGGGTTTCTGCTGCCTTCCCTAGGAAGGAATTATTATGCAGTTTCAATAATCTTAATGTCAGAGATCTTTACCTGTTGTTCAGTGTTTCAGTGTTTACCTGTTGTTCAGTACAGTTCAGAACAGTTATCTGTTCTTCCATGGCCATGCTCCCTGCAACACTTACTTATTCTGTATAAATCAAGCCCTTCAGCATTCCTTGCTGTGTAGCCCTTCCCAGTAATCAGTTTTTGATGCTCTTCTCTGAACTCCCTCTAACTTTTTCATTCAGGCTTGTAGGGTCTATGATACCGGAAGTGTTACATTATTTGTTTTGTTTGTAAAATGCTTTGTTTTGGTGGTTGCATTTTGATCCAATAATAGTCTCATGGTGTGGACGTAGAAACAAAAAATTGCAGGGTAAAAAGGGGTTCCTGTATGTTGATTCCTGGCTAACTCCCCACCCATACTCTCCATCACTTCAGGATAAACAAGTGCAGTTGAGCTTCAGTTTACCAAAAATTACAAGCATGCACATAGGTTGTTGCACCAAAACAGCTGATGCACAGTAAAACCCTTGGCTCTGCCTTGCAGGAAATTTGTTTGTGTGTCCATGCATTCAGTGGAACGCTTTCTCGCCTTTTCATAAGAGTAGTAGGTAAAGTGCATCCCAGCTGTAGAAGTGCACCTAAATTTCCTGTGTATTTTTGGTAGACGTTACAAGTTAGGTAGCACTAGAGGAGTTAATCTTATTTCAGCAGCTTTGAATGTCTGTGAACAATCTCAGTTGCTTCAAATGAAGATTGGGTTCCATGATTTTGGTCTCCATTTTTTTTTGTTTGCATGAACAGAGACCAGAAGAAATAAAGCTGCTTCTTGTTCCCAGGTTAGCCTCTTCACCATCTTTGGACTTGAATTCATCTCTTGTTCTTTCTAGCAGATGCATCCTTCTTGTGCTTGCTAAACTTTAGATATAAATGACATCTTTTAAAGCAACCAAGGACTTGTAGTAGAGAGATTTTTTATTAAACAAATGAGATTTTTGCAAAAAAAAATGCTTTAATTGCAAGCTTTCAGGCACAAACACCCTTCATCACACATTGGAGAAAAGATTGTAAAAGTTCTCCTGGGTAGAAATTAAAATTCATATTTCATAGGATTTCACAGAGGAGTCAATAGATACTCCTCTGGGCAGTCAGTTCATAGCTGGTATGGAGCCTCTCACCTCCTGTGAGGATCTGTGATGATGCAAATTACCTTGAAAAAAAGACAGGAGCAGGATCTCAGGTTTCAAGTGGTCACAGCTGTTTCCTGCTTGGGAAAATATGAAAATGTCATTTAAAAAATAGGCTAAAATTCAATATCTTTCATGTGTCAGGTATCCAAGTCGTAGCCATATTGGTCTAGAGGAAGAGGAAATCAGGACTTGTAGTAGAGATGTTATCTTTTATTAGACCAACAATACCATCTTTTAAAGCATGTTCTTCAGTTAAATTACTTTAAATTACAAGTGAAACAGGTGAATGCTCAAAGGCTGCTTAAAAATAGCATGTATTTTTTTTAATTAAGCTTTCACCAAAAACAGTACCCACAGAGATGTCTCTTCTAAATGGAAATATAAACACATGGAAACTTGGCAAGCAGACATCCCTTCCTTTCCCCCTTTTCTCCCTCTCTCCCCATATTATCAGTAATCCAGGCTTCCCACCACCTAATAAGAAATGGACTAAGAACCGTGAGCAAATATGACCCTGATTGAGTCATTTTTGCTAAGTTGACATAAGATGGGAAACTCTCTTCTTTAAGATGGGAAACTCCCTTCTTGAGTGCACACAGGCAGAAGAGGATCTTGGAGTCATTGACTCCAACAGCCCTGACTTACAACTTTGGGTGCGCTCAGTTTTCTAACTGCTGTCATCCCTAAGGTTGCCATTTACACTGGGCTTGCACCAACTCAAGATTCAACTGTAGTTCAAGTTCCAGGCTTCTATGGACAGTGCTAGGTTCAGGAATCTCTTACCTGTGGTCTCACTGACCCTCTTCCAGGCCCATGCAGCACAGAAGGGGAATCAACCTGATTCGAATGTAGAAAGGAAAAGAGAGGCTCCCACTCAACTTGTGGTCTGAATAGATTTGATTAGGAAGACTGACATAGAAGTTGGGCAATGATTGATTTTGGGTTGGCAGAGAGATTGGGACTGAGCAGCAGGATGGAAATGGGACAGGAAAAGTTAAGTGGAGGAGACAGATCAGATGAGCTGGGGTGAGAACAGAACCAAGGATTTGGAGTTGGAAGAGACAGGAGATAGCAGTGTGTTTGAGGGAATGAGGCAGAAAGCATTAGGTTTGGAGGATGGTAGTCACTGGAGTCTGTGCCCACTGAAGAATGCTTCCTAAGTCTTGCCACTGCTCTGCTGTCAGGAGAACAAAACGCATTGACAGACTGTTCCATCTTCCTTCGTGGTGCAGTCCACTGCTCTTGTCAGTTCAAATGGGAGAAGTCTGCATGGTGAACCTGAGATTTCAACCTTCTTGATGATCATTGTGAGTTCTGGAGGTCACATGATGGAATCCCCCCTCCCCTGTTTCTAAAAATCCTAGGCAATTTCCCACACCATTTTAATATTAAGGTCACACAGTCACCTACCTAAATATTACAAAATGCCAGCATTAATTTATCCTAACATATATGCATAAGAAGTCTTAAACTACATGATCACATGCTATTTTTTCCACTGGCTCCCTACCCCATTTGATATAGGAGTGACTTAACATCTATTTCTTATTCCTCCCTTCCCCCCTGCCTCCCACCAGGCCACTCTGTGTTCTGTCAGTGGCTTAACACTAGGCTGTATTTATTTTCCAGTGTAGACTGTATTCCAAAGACCCCTACCCCATGTCACACTTAAGAGGTGTTTAACCAGTTAATCATGTCTTAAATTGTGACCTGGCTGCACAATCAAATAATAGTGTGATAAAACAAGGAATAAGCCACACAATTAGTCCCCAAGAAAATCTAACAACTTTTTAGCTTCTTTCTGTTGCTGCGTTAATTGAACATTTGGTCAGGTGTGCCCTGAAAGCTAGGAGGCCAGTCAGCTGATGGGGTCCCAGCGATAGGAGCTTGCTACTTGCCAGTGCAGGGGGAACCTAGGATTGTGATCCTGGATTCCCCCTGCACCAACATTAATGTGTGATGGGATATGATGTATGATCTTACAATTGCATCTCCTGCCATGCATGCACGCCGTGACAGGAAGCATGATTGTGAATCACGCATCAATCAGATCCATTCGCATCTTTACCCATGTCTGGCAGGGGCCAAAGCTATGTACGGGTTTCTCACGCCCCCTTCTGTGTTGTGCCTCTCCTAGTCCCATTCATTTACGAGTTGCTCAATTTCTCACAGCACCCTGGTAGAGTGACTAGGTGGTAACCCAACTTCATAGATGTTGAACTAAAGTACATAAAAGTTAAGCTTAAAAGTAAACAAATATGGTGCCCATTTAGAGATACTTGATATTTTTGTAGTGTACTGTGTTAGTGCTTCCTGTTTAAAGCATGACATCCTTGGAGTTCAGTTACTGAGCTTGACAGCAACAGTTTTGCATACTACACATCAACATGTTAAGTTTGGCATTCAGAAAGAGGAACACACTTAGGGATTTCCTGGAAAAGATCTGGTTAAGTTGCCTGGAGAATTTTAACTTGCCTGCATATGAAGTAGCAGATGAATTTGCAGGTGCTCTGTTGGCCTGCAGAACTTTAATGGGGTTGGCTAATGATTACCTGTGACACAACAGCA
Source organism: Caiman crocodilus (assembly GCA_030014935.1). Taxonomy (NCBI): domain Eukaryota; kingdom Metazoa; phylum Chordata; order Crocodylia; family Alligatoridae; genus Caiman; species Caiman crocodilus. Next base: position 21,325,626 of record JAGPOW010000797.1, on the reverse strand, counting down.
CACACATCAGGGATCTTGTTTCTTCTTTGTACTGTCTCTGTTTTGTAGGTATTTGGCTGTGAAATTTACCCATCCCCTTCCTGTCAGTCTCAAAGCATAATTAGTAGAATTGCTGTAGGGTCTAACGCAGCATTGTCCTATTTCTTGAACTGGAGATCCCATGTGCTCTTCTGGTCAGAGGAGGGGGCATTTGTTCTGTGTTGGAAATACTGTCTCATCAGCATCTGGTCAGTGAGAAATTCAGTCTTTTGGTTTGTGGAGATGCTATAAAAATAATAGCAGCAGTATTGGTTTCCTCCAGATTGATTACCATGTTCAGTACAACTGTTAAGTTCCCCTTTTTTGGGCTGGATAAATTCTTGCTGTGTAACAGCTTCCATGAAAACAGTGTAGGCCAAATAGTATCCAAGAGATTAAAATGTTGGCCTTATGAGTGAATTGCACTACAGTGACATTTTCAGGTTTCCCTGGGCCAATGTGCAGATGGAGGGGGTTTGGGTGCATGTTCAACATGCATATCTTGAAGGCACTTCAGCTTCATTTTAATGAACTTCATTGTAATTTGTCAATATTCATCTAATTAGACCCTAACTTCTCTTCCTCCACAGAGCTCATGTATTAGTTTTACTTACTGGAAAGAGACTGTATCTATACTGCTTAGTCCAGATCGGACATCACCTTGTGCCATAGTTAGCTACATCGATGAGGCATATATGGACATTGACAGAGATTTCACTGAGGAATGACTCTTTGGATGCTGGCTTCTGATGGACAGTGCTTGGAAGGTACCTCACAGACCGGATTTTCAGGGATACGCTGTGAAGTGCGTGTGTGCTTCTTGGAACCATGGAATACTACTGCATTGTTAAAGACTCTTGTCCCGCCTCTGATCTCTAAAGACTTTTCAAACTGTCAGGGCAACACATTCAGCCATATATACTGATCATTTTGGGATAAAAGTAATTTTCCACAAAAATCAGACCTTTTTCTGCTTCTCTCAGGCAAGTGTATTTAGTTCAAACCCTTTCCATTGACAGACAAGGAAGTAATCTATATGCCAGCTTAATTTTGGTTCTTCCTCATGACCACGAGAATTAGCAAGTTTGAAAAGCACAGGAAATGTCCCAACCTATTCAAACGCAATGTTTGACAAACCAGCCTAACTGGGACCCCTGATACATGCAGGCCACATGCACACAGCCAACCAGGAGGACTCGCATCACCTTTAACTTTGGGTTGGGATTTGGAGTTTAGGCTTGACCAGACTGTGTTTGCTCTTAATTCCTGGGAACTATAGCTCTCTTCACCTTTTTACTATCCACTTTTGGATTGTTTGTATCAAAATCTCTTTGGCCATCATCAGTTTGACTGTGGTGTTCTACTTGGACATCTCTGCTTCTGCTGCTGTCCTTTCTGTGGATACTTCCCATCTGAAGATGTATTTACAATGCTGCAAAGAAGAGACATTTCAGTAGTAGTGGAATTGCAGTCTGGGGCCTAGCTTTGACTAGGCATTAACCAATTAAAATTTACTGATTTTTAAACTTGTAGCTTGTCCCTTCTTGGGTAACTAATCTGACTTTAAAATGTGGACCACTGTACTTTTTGCAAGGTTTTATGCTCTTAAACATAGTTAGTACTAACCTGCTTATGTCTGGAAGCCTAACACCAGTATCTAAGCTTGCAGTCTTCAGTACTTTAAAATCAAAACACATAATTAATCTCGAAGTGCAGTACTTATTGGAGTTGTCATGTTTTTTCCTGGGTTTGTTGTTTTAATGGGAAAGCGTACACAATGCTAAGCATAAACATCCATGGTTAAAAATAACTTTGCTCCCACCTCCCCCAGCAGCTTACAAATTTTAGCAAAACTAAGTGCTTAATCTCAGCTTGCGGCTCATAATCAGGAGTATTAAACAAGTTGTTCCAAGGCTGGATGCTATTATGGTGAGATTTCCTGGAATGAAATAATCTGTTGTTGAAGTCTGAAGTCAGTGCATTTAAAAGACATCTTATATATTTTGTGGCCCTAATTTAAAAGAAGTCCATTTTTCTAGTCATCCCCAAAAATTAAATTTAAATTTGAAATGTAATCATTTGGATCAGTTTGCACTAATAATTGGTTGCACGGACAGTTCTAGAATTTCCTCAAATGTATTTCAGGAACTGACAGTGAAAGGGGATCTGAACTTCAGGCCTTTGTATTCCTTCTCCTAGCCCTGGCTTATAACCATCTTCTCCAGGACTTTGACTGCAGTCAGATGAAGGAAGAGAGAATATGGCTCTGCAACTAAGCCTAGCACAGAATAAGATGGTCATCTTACAATGTATAATAACCTTTGCCAGCAAAGGGAATAAAAAAGATCTCAATTCCTGACAAGGGGTTTGAATGTGCAGGACAGAAGATCAGATCCTGGAATGGGAATTGTACTATCTGAAGAGTGCTGACCTGTCTGTAATTGGACCTGTCTTTTGAGATGACTTCAGCTACTATTAATATGTATATCAGTGGTCCCTATTGTAGGTCCCATTCAAATAAGACAGATAGCATGGGAGAGTCAGCATTCTGCTTGTGGTGTGTTCAGAACTTCTGAGCCAGTACATCCAGCTGGAGTCTTAAGAAGTCTTCTCAAGGGATTTTGCTCCTTAGTAGACTTCATTTCAACGCACCACCTCTTTCACATATTATTGGTACCAGCTATAACTCTCTATTCTTCATCAGCTTTTCCCTCTGGAGCTTAAATACTTTTTGTTCTTAGGAAAGTTTTTTGTTTCTTGGGTCTCTGCCTATATCTACCTGTAATAGATGTGCACTCAAAATAAATGCTTCAAACTAAAAAGCTTTTAAATTATAAGGGTTGCCTATTCCATAGTGTAGGTAACTGGTGCATCCAAAGATTGCTGCTATAAACCTGCAGAGAATGCATTTTAGTCTTGTATTTATAGACTTGTGTAATTCAGAACTAAGGGCCAAACTGCTTTTATCCTTAGCAATTGGCCTGCGAAAGGCTGAGCTAAAATCATCCCCACCTGTTTTCTGTGTAGTGAGTGTGCTGTCCTGTGGGGGGAAGCACAGTGGCTTTCTATGTTTTCTTCTTTGGGCACTTTGGGTTTTCATGAGTACCAACAGCTCCAAGGACTGTTCTGGGTTGGAGTCTCGGAGCCAAGCCTCACTATCCCTCTTGCAAGAGGCTCATTGAGAGTTAGTTTGCCCCTGTCAGGTGCACAAAAAGCAAATTTTTCAGTCTCTTCTCTCAAAGTAGCCCCATACTTTCTGCATGGGATTCTGATACACTTGTTAGATGCTAAATAAATTGGGGTGGAGTTTCACTTCTGACTTTGATGGAGTTCTTTGTTCATATCAGCCTCCCTGCAAGTCACCAGAAGCAGCTTGAATCTTCCCTCTTGTGGTAGTAGAAATGTCGTATTTAATGAAGAACAGCAGGAGAAATGTCTGTGCCAGGGTAGGATGGAGAGCATGCCAGCTTGGTCATCAGCACAAAGTCTGATGAAAATCCACATTACAGATGGAGTGTGGAGCATGGGGGTGGGATCTCATCAGGTTGAACACACTCAAGGAAATCTGCACTATCCCAGTGAATTGCTGAGGTTTGTGCTTAATCAATGCCAATTTATTAACTGCAAATAAACGTATTAAATGGAAACTATTAAAGAAATCTATTTTAAAAGAAACCTGTGTGGAGATGTCTTTCTTTGCTCACACAGCAGGCCAGAGTTGATATAGAGCCGCTGGCTTTTCCTGTCAAAGCAAAGGAATCCTCGCAGCCTGAAAGCCTCCACGGTGTGGGTCACTGGGCACTGAGCCTTGCTATCTTGGTTCAGAGACTAGCTTACCGAAGTTCTGCTCTGCTGTTGCTTTGGCAGAGCTCTCCAAGCCCTGGTGGAGGATGAGGAAAGTGTCAGATTTTTACCAACACAGTTCATGATTATGATACTCTCATATTTCTGAACTCTGAATGGGATATGGTCTTTCCCAATCCCCACCCAAGCCAGCTAAATCACGTCAGAGGCAGTTACCCAACCAGCTCAGTATGCAGCCCCTGCTCCTTTGGTGTACAGGTTATAATAGAGAGTTTGTGGTGACCTTTTGATGCTCTATACCAGGGGTGTCTAACCTTTTTGGATGTGGGGCCGGATCATGAACTTTTTATCACCCAGTGGGCCAGCAGGAGCGGGTGCTCACCCGGTCTGTCCAGTCCAGCCACAGCCTGGGGGGAAGGTGGGTAGGGGTCAAGGGGTGCTGCCTGACTCCACCATATCCTCCCTGCCACCTAGACAGCCTCGAGAATGCTTCCATACCTGTACGCCTGGACTCAGCAGCCAGGGGTACATGCAGGGACCCTACAGAGGTGTGTGGGACAGGCAGGGACACTCCCCTGCTCCCTCTTCCCCGGGGCAGCCTGAGCCCAACCAGCAGGGCTCCCTCCCCAGGGCCTGTGACTCACCACCTCCAGTGCGATGTCTGCGGGTGCAGGGGGATGCAGGGAGGTGGGAGTGGTGCCAGCTTCTTGCCCCAACAGCCATAGCAGCAACATCCCTCTGAGCTAGCATCCACGCCACCCCCCACCGCTGCACTGTGACCTGCTCTGGCCTGTGTGGCTGAAGAGACTGGCACAGGGTGGGGCCAGCATGCAAATGAGGAAGGGAGGGGTGGGACTAGGACCAGACACAGTGAAATGAAGTGGGAGGGGAGGAGTTGCACCATGTTGGCAAGGTCAATCTGATGTGGTGCATGTAGGAACCTTATCCCTTCCCCAAACCTTCAGCAGCCATTAAGAAGCTGCTGAGGGTCTGGGGGGGGAAGGGGTGGGAACGAAAGTAAGCAGTGTTTACTTTTGTTTCCCGTAGCAGCACTGCAAGATGCACAAAATGCCTTGGCAGGCCACATGGCAGCCCGTGGGCCATATGTTAGACAAGCCTGCTCTATACAAATGAGTGTACTTATCTTGAGGCACTTCCTGCCCTAAGCCTGGAGTTGCCAGCAGATCATTGTATGGCTAGTGCAGGAGGGAAGAGCTGAGCAGTAGCTTACTTGGAAAACAGCTCCTGCTTTTTTTTTCTCCCTGCTTCTACAGCTGGTCATTGCAATAAAAGGCTGTGTAATGCTGGAGGTAGACAAGCTGCTGTACCAGTCCTAAGAGGAAGGCTGTCTACCCCACCGGGCAAGGTAGATTATTACAGGCACAGGAAGAGTAGAAAAATGACTGAGCTTGGCAAGGGCTGCCCTCAGATGCGTGGCACTACAGCATCATTGAATAAACTATGCTCTAGCTCCTCTGGACCCATTTAAACCAGAAATAAAACTAGACTTATTCTCTTTTGGTTTGGTTTGCAGCCCCAATAAGAAGGGCCTGTTCAGTGGTATCTTTCTCACTTGTTACCTTGCAGTGTCCTCTTGAGACACTG
>JAGPOW010000797.1:21308262-21319425 GCA_030014935.1 Caiman crocodilus | reverse complement strand
TGCCCGCTCAAGTAATGTCAGACCTAGGTGTTCCTCAAACCATGTGCAGCTGGTAACAGGGCCAGACATAGAGGCATAACTAGCAATTTTGGCACCCTGGGCAGAGATGCTGGAGAGCACCATTCAGGTGCCCCTGCCCCTTCTAAATTGGCACCTGTGGCTGGTGTGCTTCTGGCCAGAGTTTATTTAAGCCATCCGTGTCCCCTTCTAGGGGTTCTTCTAGGTGCCGATTTTTCAGTTCATCCTTTCTTGTGACCCACTGTTGTCATGCCTCACTCTGAGAGGCTCTGAAACAGTGCCTGGCTGGCTGTTCCTCTCCCCAACCCCAGACAGCAAGGAGCCTCGTCTCTTGGAAAGCTAGCTTTATTCACTCAGTAAAAAGATGCAATGACTGTTGCAGCCATTTGCACCTAAGGTGCATCAGGCATATGTAACAGGAGGAGTGAGGCTGGCACTTCCTGGCTTCTATTCTTCGTGCTGCAAATAAAAAATAAAGAGGGTTAGTATGGACTTCCCTCTCCATTGTGGAGCCACATGATCTTCTAAAGGCAGCTGCAGCACCCTCTAGTGGTGCCTCTTTATGGCATCTTTCACAGCAGCCTTATGCTGCCTCCCTGCTCCAGCAGCTGCTCTTCCTGTGTGAGGCCTGCTGTAGTCAGTCACTGCTGCTCAGTGTGAGCACTGCCTACTGCCTGTGGTGCACCAGCCAGGAGAGGAGTATCACCCTATGGGAAATGATACTAAAGCAGTGAAGCCATGGGAACCCTCTTCTACACTTGGCTCTCTTTCACCTGCTTGTCAGGCTTAGCTTTGTTTCGGGGCCTTGCATCTGGAGACTTACCTTCGATGTGATGACCACCTCCCTGCTGCGGGCACGCAGCTTGTTGACCTGCGTCTCAGCAATGTCAGCTCGCTCCTCTGCATCATCCAGTTCATGCTGTACCTTCCGGTATTTCACCAGGTTGGAATTAGCCTGCTGCTCCTGTGAATGATGATCCAAGGAGGTAATGATGATCTGTCCCCATGCTTTTTCTCCATTGTGTTGCCAGCCACTCCCTCCCCTGCCTCAGGTAACTCTTGCTGGGTAGGTATGCAGATCTCACTGAGGGAATTCTGCTCTGAACACAGCACTGCTGAAGGTGCTGAAATCCCAGTCCCTGTACAAATGGAGCTTAGGCAATGATGTACCAGCTGGTACCAAGTACCAGCTTCCTCAGCCTGACCTACTGATGTGTCTTGTGCTTGAGAGGCAAGGAGTCCCCTCAGCCTCAGCAGGACAGGAGACCCTGTGGCTGATTTTAGAGCACAAAGCTGTTGCTATAGAGGACTCTCACAGCCCTGGGCTGAGCCCAGTAGACATCCATTATTACATTCTTGGTGCCTTCCCCAGGCAAGTCAGAACTGTGACCAGAGAGTTTCCAGCTTTCTGCTCCAGGGGAACATGTGGTGAGTATCTTCTGCTTTGGGTAGCAGGTTCCCTTATCTGTTGTGGCTTGGTGGAGTGGTAGGGGCAGCACTTACTGCTTCCTCATACTGGCGCTTGTAGCTCTTGACTTTGGTCTGTAGTTTGTCAATCAGGTCCTGCATCCGGGCCAGGTTCTTTCTGTCCTCCTCAGTCTGAAAGGTGCCAGCCAAAGCCATTTGTGAAATGCCATTTCCCACCTGCAGCCTCGCACCCCTCCCTGGGCTTCTTTCTCCCTTATACCCTTTCCAGAGCAGCCAAAGCCTTTCTCTTTAGTTACCTTTGCACAAAGCAAATCTGTCCCCTCATTGATCTTTCTTTCCCACAGACCTCCCATGTGGCACAGAGCACTTTGGTGACCCTTCCCTTCCCCCCTGACACACACACATGTGCACATTCATCTGTTTAGGAGTTCTTGTCTCTTTCCATTTGTTCTGACCAGGAATCCTGGTTTTCTGTTTCCCATGGAAAAAATGGAGTAAAAGGCGGATTTCCCCCTTACCGAAGGAAAATGCAGATTTCTCATTTGAGTGGAGAAACCTGTGGATTTTGAAGTTTTGCAAAGAGCTCTCTGCAGGCTGGCAGAGTTCCAGCCTGCAAAGGGCTGGGAGGGAGCCAAAGGAGGGTCCTCGTGTCTATATATGCACATGGCTGCCAGGCAGCCTGGAGGGCAGCTCCTGTAGGTAAGAAGAGTGGAGGGGATTCAGGCCCCCACAGAGAGGGAGGGAGGGAGTTGGGCAGGGCTGGGGCTGCTGCCCAGCCAGGTGGTGTCTAGGGCTTGGGACCTGGGGCTGCAATGTGCGGCCACAGGGACCCAGTGGGGAACAGGATGGGGCTGTGGGCAGCTCATCCAGGGGGTAGGGCCAGCTCCCTGCCACTGCGCGTCCTCCCAGAGGGCAGGGGAGACCCATGTCCCCCAGATCTGTGCATGGGGCAGGAGCAGGTTAGGTTGCCTGCTGTGGGCTTGGGCTCTCGCCCTGCTGCCTTCCCATGGGATCTCCACAGCCAGGCAGGTGCAACCCAGTGCTGCAGGGAACAGTGGAGCCATGCAGGAAGGCTGCTTGGTGCTTCAAGCCCCACAATATCCTGGTGAGTTGTCTCCTGCCTGCATGGCAGCAGCAGAAGTGTTCCAGGGTTATGCTTCACTGCTGCTGCGCAGCCCTACTGGGCTGCAGGGAGCCTGAGCCCACAATGGGCAGCTTGTCCCCACCCCACACACAGATCTGGGGGGCACTGGTCCGACCTGCCCCCCTAGGATGCAGTGATGTGGAGCCAGCCCCTCCTCTGCCTGAGCCCACAGCAGGCAGGCAGCAGGAAGGGGGCAGTGGGGGTTGGGGGAAGAGAGAGCTGGGCTCTGCTTCCCTGCAGCAGTCACTGCCTCCTGCCTCCTGCTGCAGACCTGGGTACCTGGCCCCAGAGGGGCCCCCTCTGATAGGGCAGTTGGGGCAGGGGCTGTGGGTGGGGGGAAGGGGCACCAGCAAGGCTGGGAGGGCTGGGCAGGTGGGGAATAAGGGGCTTGAGCAGGGCCAGGGGGCTGTAGAGGGGAGTGGGGGGCAGCAGCAGGGCTGTGGCAGGTCTATCATTTTAATCATTAATTTGGGGGGTTTTATTAGAGAAATTGTGATTTTTTTTTTTTTTTATCAGGGAAAACCAGGATCCCTGGTTCTGACTGCTCATGCTCATACTGCTTCCCCAAGGCAGCTGAGGCCAAAAGCGCTTTTAAGCAACAGAAGAGAACTTTTTTTTTTTAAAGGAATTTTTCATGTTCCAAGCCAAATCAGCCAAATCAAGTCCAAATCTATGAGTCAGTCCAGAACCATAAGTGGCCCTATAACCAGCAAATATCTTCCACCCCACCAGGGGCTTCAGATATTTCCAATGTCTCTTGGCAGGCATCCTACACACAGGCCCAAGCCCAGAGGCTTGGGGTTCGGATGCCTCCAAGTTTGGCCTGCCCACAGCCACATGGCTGCAGGAGCAAACTAGTGAGGAGCCTCCTATTTCCATAAAGTAGGCTTTAAGCCCCAACACCTCAGCAGGTACTAAACCACATCAGAAGAACAGTTATTCCCCAGGCTCTTAAGAAAAACAGCTTTAATGGACCCAGGTACATGGTATTTCTCCAGATAACATTTTTTTTTTTTTAAATATATTTCTTCATTGCACATCATCTCATTTTTTCACAGTATATACAAAGATTCCTGAGTAGTATCTATTGAACATATATTACAGGTATCATGTTAGGCATCATGTACTTTTTGGAAAAAGAAAAAAGCAACGTGAGTACATACAGGTCCCTTGTTGTCTCTACCCCAGGTACAACCCTAAAACAGTCTTCCTGGTCACAAAGGCCGACTTAGTTTAGGGCCGGGAAGGATCCCAGAGTTGCTCTGGCTTATCAGAGAGACCTGCAGCCTCTGCGTGTGTCTGCTCTGCCTAGCAGCAGCCAGCACAGAAGGATGAGTATATGCAGTGCTAGCAGGCTGTGGGGTGATTCCCCGGGGAGTCCTGTAGGCTCAGAGCTGGGCACTAGCATACCTGGTAGGTCAGCTCCTTGATCCTCCTCTCATACTTGCGAATGCCTTTCTGGGCCTCAGCTGTCTTCTTCTGCTCAGTGTCCAGCTCCCCCTCCAGCTCTCTCACCTGCGGGCAGTAAGCAGCCACAATGTCACCACTCCCCTCACTTCCCAGCACTTCTTCACATATCGCCTTAGAGAGTCCTCCCTGGTTTCCTCCAGAGTGTGGCTAAATCTCTAACACCACCTCATTCTGAGCTGGGATGCTCTAGTCCCTTTGTCCTCTAGTCCATGATGCCTTGTCCCAGCAAATGGATACCTGCTGGGTGAATGGCTGGGCTTCTCTACCATATCCTGGGTATGGAAATGAGAGGATAAAAGGAACCAAGACCAGGCTCCTGGGTTGGCCTCTTTGCTGGAGGCAGTATAGCATCTCCTCCATGCTGTTTGGTGCAGCCTGACACACCAGGCTGAATCAGCACCATGAATCCACCCTTAGAGAGCTGCAGAGAAGAGATGCAGGAAGTGACTGGTGCATTCCTATACAGAGCCCTGCATCTTCTGCCCCCTGAGGGCATGGCATGGCTGAAGGTGCTGGGCACTGAGGATCTGTCCTTGGTCTGCAAAGGCCAACCTCATACTGGTATGAAGTACACCATTTGGGAGTCAGTGCCCATTGCCAGGTGCAGGAGGGCTAAGGGGCTCTAAGAGAAACCTGGAACCTGGGGATTTGCTTTGATCTGGTCTCACTCCATGCCTCCCCTGAGTCCTGTGACCAAGCAAGCAACCATGCCACAGAGGGTGCTGTGAGAAGCTGGGTAGGAAAGGCACTGGCTGCAGACAAAAGCAGTTGAAGCTGCTCTACACAGCACTGGGTGGTTTCAGCACTTACTCTGGCCTCCAGCTTCTGGATCTGCTTCTTGCCTCCTTTGAGAGCAATCTGCTCAGCCTCATCCAGGCGCATCTGCAGGTCCTTGATAGTCTGTTCCATGTTCTTCTTCATCCGCTCCAGGTGGGCACTTGTGTCCTGCTCCTTCTTCAGTTCCTCTGCCATCATGGCTGCCTGCAGGTACCCAGTGGCTCTGTCACTGCTGTACAAGGCTTTCAGGTTCTCAGGCCTCCCCTGCCAGACCCCTTTAGGCTCAGGTAACCTCCCATATTGATTTAGTTCACTTGCAACCTACCTCCCACATATAGCTTCAGTTTGCCTAGAATTGTCCATTCCAGACCCAGATGAGGAGCTACAGCACTGTTTTCCCCCACCCTGACTAACTGTTAGGTTTTGTCAGCCACCCTAGAGGGCAAAGCAAGTCCTGGTACAACAGAAACTGGTAATTCATGCCCCTCTCCACTGACATATTGAGGCTGTGCTATGTCCTAGGACTGGCCCCAGTCCTGCTGGCAGTGCTTAGCCAACTTTCTCGTGCACTCACATCTGTGATTGCTTTCTTGGCCTTCTCCTCTGCATTGCGACATTCCTGCACAGCCTCTTCCACCTCTGTGGTGAGTTGGGCAATGTCTGCCTCCATCTTCTTCTTCTGGTTAATCAGGCCTGTGTTCTGAGCACAGAGACAGGGTAGTGTTACCCTGTAGGCACAAGCTTTTCTTTCACACAGGGGTGCCCTATTCACTCAGAGGCTCGTCATGCAATTGGACTGTTCTCAGTGGGGATGGGCTATTTGCATGGGACCAGAGTGCAGAGGTGGCCTGTTTGCATGGGGATGGGTTGTGGGGCCAGGTTGTTCACATGTGGCCCAGGGCTTTGGGATCTAGAGTGTGCTAGGAAGCAAGGGCACTCCCTGTTCACTGCACTCTCCTAAGACAGTTTACTTTCAGGACTGTGCACCACTGCTGCTGACCAACAAAGCAGCACATAAATTTCAAAGCCAGAATGAACCACTGTGGTGTGCTTCTGCATAGCCCATGCCATAGGATGCCCCTGCATTAATTCTGTGGGAATGAGCTGATCTTCTAGACAAGTGCCCAAACCTGAGCGATGGGCTGAGACTCATGGCATAGGTGAGGTGCACAGCAGCTGTTGACTGCCAGCCCCCTCCCCAACAGAGGCCTGCATGAGCTGGGCTCACCTGTGAATGAAGCAGATTCACTCTCTCAGTAGCCTCCAGCAGTTCCTGCTCAGCCAGCTTCCTGCCCCGCTCAGCTTGCTCCAGTGCTGCCCGCAGCTCCTCCACCTCTGCCAGCAGCAGGTTGTTGCGCCTCTCTAGGGCTGCTGCCTGCTCCTTGAGGTCATCATTATGGCGCATGGTGTCATCCAGTTCAATTTGCAGGTCCTGCCAATGACATCCATGCAGCAGGGTCAAGAGGATCGAAGGAAATAAACACCTTCCCATCCTCCCAGCAGGGGCCAGAGGATAGGCAGGACATGCCACACATCAAGGGATCGGGATCACCATGTGATCCTGAAAAGACAGCCAGCTGCTAGCCAGGCATCAGGCAGGACCTGGAGCCGGATGGTGCACCAGTCATTGCTGCCCTTGCCTTCAGGCTGACTGAGTGAACACAGGACCAAGACAGTATGAGAATGGCACTGAGCCCCCTGAGCTGGCCCACAGCAGTAGCCAGGAAATCCTTATCCCTCAGGCAGGAGTCGGGACTGACTTTGATTTGAGACTGGAGCTGCCGAACCATCTTCTGGGCCTCAGCAGCCTGGCGGTTGGCATGGCTCAGCTGTATCTCCATCTCATTCAGGTCTCCCTCCATCTTCTTCCTCAGCCTGATGGCCTCATTCCTAGCTTTAGCCTCTGCATCCAGCGTGGCCTGCATGGAATCCATAGCACGCTGGTGATTACGCCTGGGAGGGAAGGGAAATGGGAGCAAGGGATTAATCCTCCTGTAGTACTGAGACTGTGGCTTTCACACTTTAGTTATGCATTTGCACTAGTTGTCCTGATATCCCTGTCTCAGGATTGCAGGGCAGCCCACAGAAAAGTGAGGTGGGCATTGCAGACACAGCCTGCTCCTGGCTTGGGGCTTGGACCCTACCTCAGGTTCTCAAATTCCTCATCCTTCTCTGCTAGTTTCCTGTCCACATCAGCCTTGACCTGGTTCAACTCCAACTGGATTCGCAGGGTCTTGCTCTCTTCATGTTCCAGTGCCCCCTAGGGACAACAGCAGACATGGCATTATTATGGTGAACATGGGGACAGCATTTATGGCTCTCCCAGCTAGCTGTTTGCACTCCTTGCAAATGTGGCATTATAGAGGGCAAGGGCAATATATTGTTCCTGCCAGGGTGAGGCAGTCCTAGCCTTGCCATGCTTTCCAGTCTGAACATATTGGTTTTTTTGGAGAGGTTGGGGAAGTCAGAGCTGGAGCACCAAGCGGGGAGGGACAGAATAGCAGGAATGGGAGACCCACCTCAGCCCAATGCTTTAGGGCACAGTCCTCACATGATGAAACTGCAATGCTGCCAGAACTGAAGCCACCATGTTGCAAGCACTTGTCCATTAATAAAAAATTGTTGTAAAATGCATCCTGAATGAGATGCTCACAAAGGAGCCTTCACTATAGCCCTACAGGGCCAAGGGGAAACTAAGCCAAGTGCCCTGCTCTAGCTCACTATACACTGGTGCTGGAGCTAAGGACAGAGCCCAGGAATTCTGTGTCCCTACTGTCCCAGAATCCAGAGGGTTATTGTGCTGCTGGTAGGATACAGGATGTGACTGGTGGCTGCCCAAGGGACATCCACAACTGAAGCCTTGAAGTGACAAGTGTAAAAGGGGAAGCAATAATTGAACTGAAGGGGTTATGTGGGTTTTTGATGGAGCACTAACCCTTGAGCAAGAACTAACACCCTCATACTGATAACCCTAAGGTGCAAAGAGGTGGGGCTGCTCATGCCTCTTGCAGAGGGTATTTGAATCGACTGGGATGGGTACTGGGCATGTGAGAGATATCACCCCCTCCTCACAGCAGTAGCAGGGCATTTCCTCTTGGCTCTGAGCTCACCTCAGCCTCCTCCAAGGCAGCCTGGATCTCACTCTTCTCACACTCCAGGGTCTTTTTCAGCTTCTCCAGCTCATGGATGGTCTTGCCACTCATGCTGATCTGATCTGTCAAGTCAGCAATCTCCTCTGTGTCAGATTAGAAAGACCTTAGGTTATGAGTGTGTTGCAGAGGCCTGAGCTTTCCCCCAATCCCTCAGAGAAATGGTCAAAGCAAGCAAACAGCTCTGAACCTAACTCTTTCATCCTGAACCCACATCACAGCTTGGCAGCTGTCCAGGGAGCACCTCTGCTGCCCTAGACAGGTGCTGGAAGTGACTTTGAAACCTGCTTTCAGATCTCCCCCATCCCTTCAGTATTCAGCTGCCGGCCTGAGTCCTCAAATGGGCTACCTGGGCACTGGCAGCTGAGCTGTGTTATGGTGTCATAGAAGCTAGACTACTTTTGCTGCATTCTGCATGCTGTTCTGTCTGCCCTCCCCACTGCACTCTGAGGTCAAACTAGAGGCTGGGTGGGAGGGCACTGGTGACAGGAGCAGGTGTGCAAAGCAGTGCTGGCCAAGGAGTACTCCTGACACCCAGGTAGTATAAACATGGGCAGCCTCACTGCCCCAGACATTACCTCAACTGTACAATACCCTTGTTCTCCCTTTGAGGCAAAATATCCATTAGAAAAACAAACAACAGTTTTGAAATAGCAGCCAGGTTCAACCCTGCCTGGACCTTCATGACTGCAGTGGGATGAACACTGCCCCACCTTGGAAAAAAGCACACCCACTCCAAAGAGGAGGAAGGGATAAGTCCCTGTCTGGCCGGTGACTCTTCCTGGAGTTGGGGACATAGAAGTGCTGCTAGGTTCTGTGCCTAACCCTGTGAGAGTGAGGGGTGTGAGCCTCAAAATATGGTAGGACTGTTCAGCCATGTGTCAGATCCTGTGTACCTTGCAGGTTTTTGTTCTCTCGTTTGAGGGTCTCCAAGTTGTCCAGGGACTCCTCGTAGGCATTCTTGAGCTTGAACAGTTCGGTGCTCAGGCTACGAGACTCTTTCTGGGAGGCCTCCAGCTCTGCCTGGGTCTCTTCATACTTCTGTTTCCACTCAGCAATAATCCTGTCAAAGTTGCGCTGCTTTTTGTCCAGGGCAGCAGCTGCAGAGTTGGCTCTCTCCAAGTCAATGGACAGGTCCTCGATCTCGGTCTGCAGCCGGTGCTTAGTCTTCTCTAGGGAGGAGCACTTGGCATGTGCAGCCTCCACAGCCTCCTCTGCCTCCTGCAGCCTGATGGCCAGCTTCTTTCTACCCAGAGCAATCAGAGCATGAGCCACAGGTGGATATCCCAACCCATCCCCTTTTACCACCCCATCAGCCTGGGTCTCCAAAGGGGGCAAGGTTTGACTAGAAAAGGCAGAGCTTTACCCAATTTAATCAATACAGGCCTGATCCAAAGGCCCTTTTGAGTCAGTCAATGATTTCTGTGAATTTTGTCCTGCCCCTGGGAGGAATGAAAGCCACAGCAGGCCTGAACACTGCTCCCTACTTAGTGGAAGAGCTTGCATGGTATAAGCCCTTTAGGTACACAAGTGGAGGTGTGTGTTGGCTAATAGATCTAGATCCAGGCCCTTTCCTCAGCAACACTGCAGACAACCAGTGAAAGATATAAACTCCTCACAAGCAGAGTGCTGGGTTGTGTTACACATGTTGCCTTGGCCAGCTCACTGGCATTTCCTGGCAATAGAAAGCAATTCTGTACGTGTGATTACAGAGTCCTCAGTGACTACAGGCCTGTACTGGAAAAGTTGCTCATGTTGCCACCCTAGAAAGAGGTTGGGGCACTGATTTCAAGTGTGTGAACCTGCAGGAACTCACTTCGCTTCCTCTAGCTCTTCTGTCCTTTGAATGGCATCTGTTTCATACTTGGTTCTCCATTGGGCCACCTCAGCATTGGCCTTTGACAGAGACCTCTGGAGCTCACTCTTGGCTTCTACCTCTTCCTCATACTGTTCCCGCAGGAGGTCACAGTCATGGCGAGATGCTTGCAGGGCATGCGCCAAGGCATTTTTGGACTAGAAATCAGAAAATGTGAGAAGAGAGACTGACGTCAAACTCCCCAAGGCCCTCATAGCCCACAGGCAGGGTGTTAGTGTTAGGTCTTGCCCAGTCATGCACAAAAGCAGGGCTCCATGCTTGCAAAGACTCCAAGGTCTTCATCTCATTTATTACAGTGGGTTTAGAAGTGGCTAAAGCCAGACTGACAGTCTGGATGACTGCTAAGTTTTGTGCCAGGGCATGTCTTGCACCGCCCATGTAGGAACATAGATCTATCCTGGAGGGGCAATCCCATGGCAGAAGAAAGAATTTTGTGTCTATTGTGGAGGTGTCTGGAAGTGTAGGGGGGTGAAAGTATATGCACCAGCTCGGTTCATATATTGACCCAAACATCAACCATCCAATTGTAGTTGTTGGTCATGACTGACTGGGCTAGGTCCAGATCTTAATGGAAGAAGCACACCCTGTTCTCAGTGTCATAGCTATCCCTTGCACAGCCACATTTCAGGACACACTTTTCCCTGTTTAGAGCACTAGCCTCAGCCCTCACCACTGCTTGGGTCGCCTGTGGTCCTCTAAGCACAGGTACAGCATGGGGCTGTGATACCAGTGACCAAACAATCAGGAAGAGGCTGCTTGGCTATTTTTCATCAGAGCCTCAGATGCAAGTTCTCACTGCTGAGCCATTTGTTTCTTCCCAGGTTCTTAGACTGCTAGCCAGCCTCCTGCCTGAGAGAGGCCCTGGGGGGATCAAACATCACCTAGTCAACCTTACCTTGGTCTCTTCTTCTAGCTGCCTCTTGAGCTCCTCGATCATCTGTGTAAATGAGGTCTTCCCACGAGTCAACTGGTTGATAAAAGACTCCTTTTCCTCCAGGAGCCGGCTCAGCTCCCCTGTGGGCAGACAAAACCAGCCACAATGAGGATGGAGACATGAAAGCCATGCAAAGCCATTTTGTTGCGGATCTCATGCTCTTCACCTTCCTGGGGCCCAAATCAGAAAGACAGAACTTTGCCAGGATGCTAAGAGTCCCTAGGAAGAAGTTTTGATATGGAGCTCTTGCTCATATCTATCCCATGGCACTGTGGCGGGCCAGTAGGGGGCGCTCCCGTTTTGAGCTGCCCACCTCCCTGCGCCCGACCACCTTCCAGGCTCCGAGTGCCTCCCTTGGGGTGCCTCG
>JAGPOW010000797.1:21255541-21308162 GCA_030014935.1 Caiman crocodilus | reverse complement strand
ATGAGATCCCCGCCCTGAGGGATTCACCAGCAGCCTCTCAGGCTGGCACAGGGAGAGGTTTCTGGAGAGGGGCACCCATGGTGGCATTTCTGCCACAGGCACTAGGCTCAAGCTCATCACTGAACTTCCTCAGAGCTGGAGGGGTTGGACTGGTTGTCCTGGCTATGGTCCACTGCTAGTCCAGACTCAACTGAAATGGACTTTGTGTTGTGTTTCTTATTTTCTGGAGATGGCAAAGTGTTTTACACATCAGTGAGCCCCCAACTCAGCCATGCTGCAGTGGACAAAACTAGTTTGGGCTCCAAGACTGTCCTTGTGCAGCCTGGATGGTAAAACCCGATTCACTGTGGACATGCTGGCCATGACAGGGAGGCTCTTGGCATCACCCAATTGCCATCAGGGAGCCTGGTTTGACATTACTGCTAAGGGACATGCTCTGACACAGCCAGCCTCAGAAGACCTTTACTTTATAGACAGCTGTGTGGAACCTGCTACTAGTCCCCACAGAGTCAGCACCATGGAATCATGGGACCCAACAGCAACAGCTACATCTCTGGACATAGAGGACAGACTATGGCACCTGGTAGCTCCCTGCCGTTAAAACCTTGGCACACTCCATAGTCCAGGGTAAAGTTGATAATAATGGCACTATCCTATTCTCTTTTCTTCAGAACATGTTGGCCTGTCATTGTGGCCATTAGGAAGTTTCGGTGAGCTCAGGAGGACCAGGGTTTCCAGCCTATACATTGTGGAGCTAGGATGGGGGATGCCTCCTAATTAACCAGTGTGACAGTCAGGTGTGTTCTGCTGCTAGCAACATGCCCCTCACTTAAAGAACAGACTTAATCTCTGGACAGCAGAACATATTTCAAAGTCAGTGATGTTAATCCTGTGGTTTAGGGAGATCAGTTGTAGGGTGCCTCTGTCAGCTGCTCCCTGAGCTTGACAGCATCATTCTCAACCTACCACTCTCTGTCTGCAGCCTGGCTCGCTGGGTGCTCACATCAGCCAGCTGCCGCTGTAGCTCATCCACTTTGGACTTGGCTTCATTCAGCTGGTCCTCGTAGGTTCGGCACAGCTTCTCAGCATTTGCCTACAGTGATCAAGTGAGTCCAGGATCAGACCCTTGTCCCATACAAACAGAACTCTTGTACTCTGCTCAATGGGCCCATGAAGGAGCTGTCCCCCTTCTTACCCTTGGCACTCACCTGGCTCTAACTAGGGGTTTTACTTGTCCTAACCCTAGGGGGTGCAGATCTGGTAGACGGGATTCTCATTCAGCCCCCAATAGCTCATACAACATAAATTCTCTTGTGTCCCTCTCACTAGAATAATAGGCGCTACAAATGGGTAGCCTCTGAGAAAGAAACCAGGGCTTCCCTGAACCTCCAACTTTTGTCCATGACCTTAGTATTTTCAAAGCACTACACAAACACTGACTGCCATGGGCTGGGTGTGTAATACTATCTCTGTGTACAAACAAGGTGAGACAAGTTAGTGATTTGGTCTAGGGGCACATCAGAGCTGGACTTAGATCTCTAGACTGGTTGAGCCATTTAAGCTACAAGCTGCAGAACAAGAGCTCAAAGTCTATCTGGGCCACCAGCTACTACAGGGTAACATAAATGCCTATGCTTAGACAGGTCCAGCCCCACTGTACTGACAGCAGTGCCCACAAATGGGGTCCTACCCACCCTTCACCTTGTTCTTAGTGAGGTACTCAATGTTGGAGGATAGGTCATCCACTTCCATCTTCATCTCACTCTTCTCTTTCTCCAGCTTCTGCTTGACTCGTTGAAGGTTGTCGATCTGCTCACTCAGCTCAGCTACTGAGTCAGCATGCTTCTTGCGCAAGGCTGCAGCCGTTGATTCATGCTGCAGCGTTGCCTCCTCCAGGTCCCGGCGCAGCTTCAGGAACTCGGCCTCCCGCTTCTTATTCATTTCCAGCTGGATGGCTGTGGCACCACCAGCCTCCTCCAGCCGCTCACTCAGCTCTTCCAACTCTCGGGCCACTTCTGCACGCTGCTTCTCTACCTTGGCTCTGGCAGCTCTCTCAGCCTCCAGCTCCTCCTCCAACTCCTCAATACGGGCCTACAGGGTAGGTAGGACATGGTAGGTGTTATGGAGATGAGGCAAAGCACTAACACTTTTAAATCCAAAACACAGCAAGAACCTCTCTGACGCTGTCCAGGAACACGCCACCACACTGGGAAACGCAGCAAGCGCCTCTATAACTCAGAGGTGCCTTGAGGGGTCTGCTCTGCCCCCAGGACCCTAAGGTCAGAGATAACTCCCCAACACAGGCTTCCTAAAATGCTGCCCCTCCTGAACACTAAGTAGAAGTACTAACAAAAGCATGCCTAGAAATGTTTGACACTTGGGTCTGAACCACACCTCTGGGGTCCAGGTACAGATCTGGCCTCAATCCTCAGTCTTGCCCCCCAAAGTTCAAGACAATTAAAGTCTAGAGTTCTGGTTGAGCCCTTTGTTAAAAAGGAGAACAATTTATGAAACCTTCATCTGCAAAGTCCATCTGGGGGATGGAGTTGTGGATTTGGTTTGGGCAAAGAGCTCAATTCCAAGGGTAGAATCATAGCTGCAGGGACAGGTGTTTGTGGTGATCTCGTAATCATTTAATACTTTTCCTAAGATTTTGCCTGGGATTCAGTTTAGGACATCAGCAGAGCACTGCTAGCTTTGCCCTTTCTATGTTCCTCCAATGAGGAGGTACTGTGGTCACCCAGGTCAGTGCCCAGAAGGCTGCTGCCTCTTACTCATGTTGTTAAACTAACAACCATCTCTTGTTTGGAAGTAATCAGGCACTACAAGGGGTGCACTGTGAAAGAGTTGCTGTGCTACTGCAGCCTGGGAGACAGCAGCTGGTTCTGTTATATCTGCCACTCACTCAACTGAACCAGGATTGAGACTCCAGGCAGAGCTTTGTTCCAGCAGACTTCAGATAAGTGAGAGAGATGTGGGTACAAACTCGTACTCATTTAGAGGAAGGAATAACATAACACTTCTCCAATCAGAGGAGAGGGAAGACCCAAACAGGTGGATGGTATAACCCTCCTCCAGGCATCACATGCTTGTTCATCTGGCAGGCATGGGACATAAGCCCAACCTGTGTCAGCACCAAACCAGCCCCCTGGGCTCCTCCAGGACCTCCCTGCCTTTGCTACCTGGACACTTCTCTCCACTTTACCTGGAGCTCTTTGATTTTCTTTTGCAGCTGTGCCTCAAGCACCTGCTGATCTTCAATCCTTGAGTTTAACTGGTTCATTTCAAAGTCCTTCCTGCACAGGAAGAGGAAGAGTCCTGCAATTTGGCAGACACAAGATGGCAAAAACCTGCCAGCCCCCTTCTAGTATGTTGACCAGGCCCAGTGCAAGGCTGTTCTCACAGTCAAGGTACTAGTGTTTGATCCTGGATCAAAGCATGAAGGAACCTATATATACAAAGAAACTCTACACCAGAACAGCAGTTCCCAGGCAGGCTTTGTTTCCAGCCCCCTGGGCAATGTCTCTTCTATGGTGCTATGGAGGTTGTTGATGTGTTAAGTAAATGAAAGAGGGTCAGGAGCTAACCCATTTCACAGGTGTGTCCTGATCAGTCAGGAGGTGGAAGTTGGTGTCAACATGCCTGCTGCTGGTGACATTAGCAGCAACCAGGAACATGAGGTCTAGCTCTGCACTGGAGTTTTCTGTCTTTGCTTTCTGAGTGTTCTTCTGCAGCCTCCAAAGCCCTACTGGTACATTAAAGAGAAAACCTGATCATGTAGGTCAGGTTCTGAACCTGTGTTCAGGCTATGTGATTCAGTTTCCAGCTCTGCCCCAGGTTACCTGCAAACATACTACTCACCCTCTGGGCTTCATCTCCCATGTGAAAAATGTGTCCTGACAAATACAGAGCACAGGCCCCTAGCACCTGAGAGTGACCCACCCATGAGAAGGTGGGCAGGGGGCTGAGACAGTGGCATCTGCTGGGACTGGCTTGTGGGCATTGCCCCAGGGCACACACTTACTTTTTGAGTTTCTCCTCCAGTTGCTGCTTGTCATTTTCCAAATCCATCACTGACTCCTGTGTCAGCTTCAGGTCCCCTTCCAGCTTGCGCTTTGCTCGTTCTAGGTCCATCCTTATCTTCTTCTCTTGTTCAAGGGAACTTTCCAGCTAGAGGTTCAGGAAGGTGAGTTAGGCAGGGAAGCACCTTCCCTTCTGCTCACTTGGCATTTCCCTTCCTTCTCCATCCTTCCTGTCCCCTGTAGTGGGGGTCACCTTTCCATTGTTGTGGGAATTCTAGCATTGCCAGTGGAGGGCATTTTGCCCACCCCCTCTGCATTGGGCTGCTTCTCCACTAAAGTATCCAGACCTTTGACGCTTCAGCCTTTGACCTGGCTGTAACTGCATCAGGGCAGATAGTCCCTTGCATTCCATACTAGCACTGGACCTTTGCTGGGGCTGCAGATTGATCCACTGTCTAGCCCATCAGTCCTGCACTAAGGCATGAGATCATCCATCAGGCCCACAGGGTATTAGTGGTTCAGGAAGCTGTTCCTGGGCACAAAGTAGATGCCCATCACTGTCACTATTCTTTGTCTCCATGTTTTACTCACATCATCCACTTGCTGCTCCAGTTTGACTTTGGCCTTGGTCAGGGTATTGACCTTGTCCTCCTCGGCCTGCAGATCATCTAGGGCCTGTTGATGTGCCTCCTGCAGTGCTTTCTTTTCTTTGGTAAGCTTGGCAATGACCTCATCTAGAGCAGCCATTTCTTCAATCAGGTTTTTAACCTAGGAAGACAGAACAAAAAGTGAGCTCAGCTACTCCAGGGGGGTTGGGGTTGTGAGGCAGTGAGGAACAGCCACGATAATATTTGGTTGGACACCAGAATGGACTAACACCATCATGATTATCTCCACTCCACCCCTGCCCCTACTTCAGAACCATTTCTGCTTGTGAAAGTGTTTGCTTTGCTCTCTCCTTGGCCCAGACTATTTAGCTGTTACATGAGGCAAAATAAATGGCAGGTTTTTTTCAGACCGAAAAACACAGTATTATCCCGATTTGCCCATTGATGCCAAGAATGCACAGCGTTCTGGGACAATGGAAAGTTTTGCTGTTCCAGATGCTATCTTCCCCAGAGTCCAGCTGTATTTCACCCACCTTTATCTAAGACAGCCTCATCTCTCACACTCTATGGATGTCCAAGATCCCTGGACATCCATAGAAGGATCCCTGCTCTCGGTTGAACCAGTGGGTGTTGGTTTACTGCATGCTCCCAGTAAATGGCAGCAGCATTTGCCTACTGTCCCTTTCACCAACAGTACTGGTTACCTTGTTCTCTGTGGCATGCTTCTCCTTCTCCACCTTTGCCAGTGTGATCTCTAGGTCATCAATGTCCTTTTTCAATTCAGCGCATTCATCTTCCAGCTTGCGTTTCTTGGAGGTCAGATCTGAATTTATCTCCTCCTCATCCTCCACACGCTCTGTCAGCTCCTTCACCTTGGCCTCCAGCTGTATCTTGGCTTTGATCAGCAGGTCACAGCGCTCTTCTGCATCAGCCAGGTTGTCTTGCTCCTGTAAGTATGCACAAGGAAATACATGCTTACCATCTCTCCAGAAGAGGAGAAATACCCCTACTCCCTTGTTTTCTTGGACTCTGGAGGCTGATGCACCTGCTTGTCACTTAAGGTGGGGAGTAAATCCAAACCGGTCAGGTCATGTGGAAGGAACTGTTTCTCACTGCTGCCTTCTCACCCTCTCTCTACCAATTCCCAAGGAAGCAGGATAAATAGAATGCTAATAAGTGACAATCTGTCCCTTCTCCACCAGCTATTACTTCAAGTGATGGGAGATGATTAACAGATACACCCCAGAGACCAAATGCTACTGGAGTAGTGTTGATCAGTAGACAGTTAAGCTTTCCACCCAATTGCCCAACCCTGGAGGAACTGTGGAGCCTGGGCTCTGTCTCTGCACTGAGACAAGGGTGCCAGTTGTAGAAGTGTTTGTGAACCCGGAACCGATGGCAGAGACCCCTGAATTGGGATAACTTCACTCAATCCAGTGGAGAAAGAATCACAGGTAAAGGTTTACTGGTGTAAGTTACACTGGCTTAAGTTTTCTGTGTCTGCATTCAACCCATGGTAACTATTTGTTAAAGGCAAACTGGCTATTACATTCTTCTATTGGTGAAGCATAGTAATAGTCACCTGTATGCTGCTAACCAGGGATAGATGCTGTAATACAGCCCCAACCTCATTACTAAGAGGGGAGAAACCTGGCAGGGGATATGGTACCTTCAAACTTCACACTGTGGAGGGGCTGCTGCCAGGTCCAGAGCTCTGGGAGAACCAGCCATCAGCTTCCAGGATACCATGGGAGATGCTACCCAAGTTCTGCTCATGGGTAGTGTCAGACAGCAGAACTGAGGGCTCTGCAGTCAAAGGGTTAAATGGGCAAGCTGCAAGGGCCTGACCCTAAGCAGTTTATTGTGGGAGACAGGTGTGCAGAGAAGAATAACAGCAGGTCTGTTAATTCGGCTGATAATAAGCTGCTGATCCCTGTTAAGGGAACCTCAGGTCAGATGCCCAGGAAGGAGAAGATGTATGCTAGGACCAGGGTTTGGATCCTCAGTTTTGGTCTGACTTTGACTGAAGCAGGTCTTGGACTTGGTGTGCCCTGGGGAGCAGAAGCTTTGCAGGACTGGTGAAGGCAAGCTCATGGACCTGGGAAGCAAGGCAATCCAGTTCATAGGTCCTGACAGGAAAGAGCTACTGTGAGGGACTGCCTAAGGATAAGCTTCATATTTTATGTTGTGGACTGGTTTATAGTCTGCAAGGCATGAGACTAGGTGAAGAGGAGGGGTGGGAAGGCCTTCTGATCACTCTTGAATTGGCAGGCTGCCAGAGGCCCAGGGAAATATGAGTGGGTTATGAAAGGGTCAGCTAACTGTGACCATAATACTTGAGAGCCTGTGTAAAGTCTGCAGGACCCCAGAGAGCCAGTGCAGAAGTTGTAGGAGCCCTGGAGATGGTGCAGATGGTGCAAGAGCCCTGAGAGACTGAGTAGGGGAGAAAAAAAGAGTCTGAGACCTGAGCCAAGGAGAGAAGGAACCCAGTGAATAGTTCAGAGTGCAGCAGGAGGCTTAAAGCCACACCCGAGTTATTGGAAGGCAGTCTACCAAATGTTCCTAATAACATCAAAGTTGTGGCAAACAAGCGAAGGAAACAACTGATGGGACCCAGCTAAGGTACTTAAACAGGTCTCAGCAGGCCACTAGAGGGCTCCAAATGACTTTGAGGAAACAGGCCTGTTACAATGCCCATATGTGTATTCCTGATCTCAGTGTAACTTACACCAGTATACAACACTGACATAAACCATGACATGGTACACTTGTATTTATCCAAAGCCTCACTCCTGTGTCCAGTGGCAATTCCTTGTGTGAACCCTCTGCTATCCATGGTGCCAGAAAGACAGCAGAGTTCTTGCTCTTAGCCTATGTGGGTCATCTCTTGGGGAATGACTACACTGGTTTTCTCCCCATTTTAGGAGGAGGAGGTGCCTAAACAAGGCACTTACAGCCTGGAGCTGGAGAGCCAGGTCATTCTTCTCCTGAATCATGGTGACTTGTTTCTCTTCTAACTCCTTCCTCTTAGCCTCTGACTTCTCCAAAGCCTCCTTCAGCTTCTGGAACTCCTCCTTCATGGTAGCCATTTCCTTCTCCGTCTGAGCTGACCTGAGCAGTGGCTTGATCTTGAAGAAGAGCTTCATCCAGGACCAATTCTTAACAACATTGAAAGCACGAATGTTCCACTGGATGGTATAGAGTGCATCCCTGGGGGAAAAGAGGAGCATGCTCAGCCACACAGACATCTTGCCTATATTCCACCCTCAAGGAATAACAGAGAAAGGGTCCCACTTACACCAACAAGCCTACCTAAGGGTAGGTTTTCACAGAGCTCAGTGTATGTTGGGTGCAGATGTTGGGAGAATCTGGCCCTTGCTGCAGCTCAAAGGCAATCTGTAAGGGGGCTGACCTGGAGTTAGGAGCCCAGGGGTCTGGGTTGCTGAGGAGTTGCCTGCCTGGGAGTTTGGGTTCCCCACCAGCCTTCCCAGAAAGCTGGTAAAAAGCTGGATGGGTGAGCTGGTAGGAAACCAGGGTTTCAACAACCTTGATCAAAATTTGACTTTCTGTAAGAACCATCTCAGTTCTAGCAACTCTCAGATCTTAAGGAAACAACATTCCTTCAGAACATCTTCATCATGAGTGTGTCTAACCAGCAGGGCATGGCAGAAGGTTTGTCATGGACTGCTGGGCGACAAAGGGTGAGTACTATTGCAGTCCATTCTGGGCCAGTAACTCCACCTCCTGCTGATGATCTTCTGATACTCAATACGCATCAGCCGCCCACGGATTCTGGCCTGCAGCATTGTCAGGATTTTGGCCAGTCGCTCATCTCGCATCTCTTCTAAATGGCCCAGCAAACCAGCTTTGAAAAACACCTGCAGGCAAGGGAACCAAAGAGGAGGCATTTAGGACCCAAAGAGACACAGAAACCCTGGCTGCAAGCAATGGAGCATTATCAACAGTTGAGCTCAGGAGACCTGTGTCAGTCTGTCACTGGCTCAAAACAGGTACCCAAGCACCTATAAAGGGATGTGACACAGAGTAGCCACTATATTATCTCAACCCTGCAATGGGCTTCTCATGTCTCTGTGGCTGTGGCAGGCACTTGAGGTCTGCAGCAGTCTCAGCTGGTCTGGAGTTTCACCATTTCGTCATCTTGGGTGTTCATCTTATTAGAGCTACATAGACTGGGCCCAAAGCACTAGCTTACTGTAGCCCCTTCAGCAGCAGGTGGTCCCTGATTGTCAGGACCAGCTATTGGGGTGTTCAAGTGCCAGAAATGTGTGCTAAAATAAGGATGGGTTCCGAGGTGGAGGAACCCATCCACAATGGAATCTCCTCGCACCACCAGATGCCTCTCTTTCTCTGCAGCATTGCCTTTCCTATATACCACACTCAGCTGGTTTCAGCTTCCACATAGCAATCCACACCCTACCCCCTTCCTACAAGCAACCTAGCAGTTTCTATAGGAGCCAAGAAGAGGCAGGGAAGTGAGACATGCAGGAGGCCCTTTTCATGTTCTCTTGACACTACATAGAGAAGATGGGATTCACACCAAGTGCTCCAGAGGGGCTGAGTATCACTGGGCATGTCTATACAAGATGTTATGTCACCATACCAACAAGCTACAGTGATGTAGCTCATTGCCATGGCAATGTAGCATCGGCAGGCACTAACCATGATACTGTCACTACTGAACAGTAGCAATGAGCTACTGTGCAGTAGGGCCAGAGACAACTCATACTCCACCAGGATTGCACCATACTGGTGGATACTGTGCAATGGGAAGAGAAGAGTAGAGAGAAGAGTGAGCTGGAGGTGGCAGAGGAAGATTGGCTCTGTTACTTCAATGCCCTGGCAGAGGACTGTCCTGCCTAATTTTCCTCACTTCTACAGCTTCTTCCTTAGCTCAGTGCTTCCTTCTCCTGTTACTACTCAGGCCTCTCTCACCTTAGTGTGACCAAATTTGAACTGTGTGTGGTCCAGATCCAAGGAGCTCAGCAGTTTCTCTGTGGCCTTTCTGCTGTCCACGAACTTGTCATCAGGAATAGCAGCAGGATTCAGGATACGATAGCTGCAGAAACATGCAAAGGGTAACATGGGAGTGAAGCCCTTGTTCTGGAGCTGCCAGTTCCTCCCTTTCCTGGTTACCAATGCAACCCAAAAAACAGGTCTCTGCACCACATGGTATGGCCACTCTGGATCCAGAGAGCACTGGGACACCATGAGGCTCCCAGCAGGCCCTGCCCATTCACAACTATGGCCTCAAAAAGGAGGAATATACAGCAAGTGGATTCCACACAGTAAGGAGTCGGGTCCAGCTCAAGGGGGTGGAAGACTGTGCCTGAGGTTTGGTTGAGGCTTACTCAGATACATGCTACAGCAAGGGCCAGGGGAACAGGGAAAGAATTCAGAGTCATGCTCTGTGCACCTGATGCGGTGGGTCTGGGCCACATTCTCTCTGGAGAGACACTGTCAGCCTCAAATGTAGATTCTTGATCTCTATGCCCCTTGTCCTGAATATCACCCCGTGGATGGCACACAGGGCTCTGATGTATGCCCATTCGCTGTGTCCCATCAGCAAATTCTGAGGCACATCCCAGTTCCATGTACCAAAGGTCCAGCCACAGAGCATGCTGGGAACAGCACATGCTGAGATGTCCTACTGTGGTTTTGGCTGAACGAGCTCACACTGGGAGAAGAGCATGAAAATAATCTATTCTCTGCCCCCACAAATGCCAAAAATGGCAGGGGGAGAAGTACCGTTGCTTGAAATCAGCATAGAGGATTCTGTTTGGGAATCCTTTGCGGCAAATCCGAATGCCCTCCAGCACACCATTACACCGCAGCTGGTGCAGCACCAGGAAGGGATCCATAGCTCCTGCAGGAAAGAGAAGGCAAGGGGTTGATGCAGGCCCAAGACAAACCCCAAAATATACAGGGTTGGCATGTCAATAGCTGAACCTTGATCTTGATCTGAAGGTTGTAAATGACTTCTGTTTGAAATTAGGTCTTACCCAGCCCCCTGGCCCAGGGCTAAAATCCCTGTACTGTGGCTTGGGCACCTCCCTATGGCTTGGGAGGTGGAATGTGCTACCTGGGACACATTTATGCCCTAGGACAGAACAAAGGCTCAGAGAACTATAACAGGGCTTGACTTCTAGCCAGGAAGGTAGCTGCATTCCATTTGCTGGCAGAAGACCCTGGCAGGCTAAAAGCAGCATCTGCCAAGTGAAGAGCTTTAACCAAGGCTTCTCCAAATGACGTGCTTTCTGCTTTTAGGCTCCTGGAGCACTTTTACACATGCTTCAGGGCTGGGGTAGGGGGGTCACTTTAATTAGAGCAGCTCCGAGAGCCACTCTAGTTAAAGCACCACAGCAGCTCATGTATTAGTGTCCCCACACTTCAAAATGGCACTGGGGGCACTTGAATTAAAGCTCATTTGATGAGATTTAGTTAAGGTACTCCCTGCCATCATTTTGAACATGCAGATGCTAATACACAAGACACAGAGGCTGGCTGGAGCACAGCAATTACCATTCTCCAGCAGATTCAATTAATCAAGTCTGCTCTGACGTGCTGTAATTACAGTGCATCAAAGCAGCTCCACAGCACATCTACAAGACACCCCTGGAGTTTGAGTTCCTTGAAATTCTTGCAGTCCAGGATTCTGCAGATGCAGTGGGGCTCTTGCTCCTCCCTTTCAAGCCAGGCCCAAGCACTGGTGCACAGGAAGTGGTGTATCTACTGTGCCCAGCAGTGTCCCCTCCTGGTAGGAGATGGCAATCAATTCTCAGGCAGAAAGGGCTCATGTATAAGGGAAAAAGAGATGTGAAGAGGAGTGGGGATGGAAATCTCAAGAAGTCTAGGGGATGCCCACTACATACATATGCCACATACCCAAGAACAATGATCATGAGTTGTTACTACTAATAATCCTGTCCCAAATCTGCCCCAAAGCCCTGCTGGTGCCTACCTGGGGTCTTAGTTTCATTGGGGATGATGCAGCGGACAAAGTGAGGCTGGGTGGCACGCAGGTTAGTCATCAGCTTGTTGAGGTTCTCCTGTAGAGCAGACAGGCAGGATGAGATGGAAGGTCTTGCTGCCCTGCCATGCACTGAAGCTCACTCAGGCCCAGCCCACCACAGTGTGTGGAAGCAGAGAGGCTATTTGTCATTTTTCACTAATAACCTCCAAAGTGATGGTCTGTCCTTCTCTAACCAAGGCACAAGTACTAATTTGAGCCCATGTCAGGGCCCTGTGGAGTCCCTGGATCACTTGGGAAGGGGCTGTCAAAGGGCTGAATGTCATCAGCACAGTCTTTGGTGGTGATGGTGATGTACCATCTCCTTGGAATTTTTACTGTAAAGTTAATGACAGTGAGAGCTAAGAGTGCTGGGAAAAATCTGCAGGCAGCCTTCAGTCCTGACCTTTACCTCCCTATTCTTGCCTGGGATTACCCCCATGCATAGCTTTGCCAGTACCCTTCAAGCCTGATCTGCTGGTCACCGCAGCTCTACCAATGCCCCTCAATCCTCATTTTCTAGCTCTTTATCGCTCGCTTTTCAGCTACTAAAGCTTAATTTTATCCTGGAATGTTAAGGTCCTGCTATAACTTTTTAATCTGTGGATTTTGTATCCTTCCAACATCCCAAATTCTGTTCCACTGAGATGTATTAGAGGGCTGCAGCTCTGTAGAAGCACTCATCTGGGGTCCTTCTGAACACAGCATAGCTGTTGGACTGGACAGCACTGCTTTCAATAATGGTTCTCATAGGTTTGAGTGGACATGAAGAGGAAGCTACAAACTTTATTTCCATTTGTTGCCTGCCTTTGGCCCCAGGAATGTGAGGATGGAGCCAGCCACGTTGCTCAGGCAGCCTCCTCCTCTCAAACCACCAGGTAGCCCCTGTGAACTTTGTTACACAATGCCACTACAGTGAAAGAAATTGGCAATGTTGGAGGGTACATGGGGATGGAGGGGATGGGCCCACATGGTGCAGCTCATCTTATTCAGAGTGTGGAGTGGGGAGCTAACATATTAGTATCTGGGGTTTCCTTTCACTTTAAGAACCAGCCCAAGCTCACTTGATGAGACTTCACCACTCTTGTGAGAAAGGCAACCTCTGTTTTGCCACCAGAGGCTGAATTCTTCTCCCACACTAAAAAGAGACATTTCATAGCAGCTACGTTGTACGGTGCTAGGATTGTCAAAGGCAAAAGCCATTCCCTTGAGACTTTGAACTATTCATGAGAAAGAAAGCCAGGAAAACATCCCAGAAATGAGTTGACCCAAGAGACTTCAGCTCAGAAGCATCTCCTCCACTTCTGGAGCTAACAGAGTTGCTGGCACCGCCCCCATCACTGCAATGTGAAACTGCTACTGCAGGATCTGGCTTTATGTTTGGAAACCCCAATGGCTTTATTTCTAATCCACTCCCCTTGCTTCCTTGGCTCATAGATGAACAGAGAAACTTGGTTATGGTTGTGAGCTGGGGAGCTCAATGGAGTGTGCCACCCGAGCTAGCAAACTGCCTTAGTCATCTCTCAATACAGGAGAGCCAGGGGGCTGATTGCTCAGAGCTCTGCAAGATCCACCTTCATTTCTTCTGCCCAAGGGCTGTCCTTCCCGCAGTCAAGAGTGAGGAGAGAAGTAGCACAGACTTAAAGTGATGTTCATGTAATACATTATCTAAACATCACTGCAAGTCTTAACTGCCGCTCTCTCAATGGTGAAGAAGCTGCCAGGCACCAGGAAGCACAGACATCATGGGACAGAAACTGCACAAGCCTCACCTCACAGGAAGCTATTTTCCTCTCAGTCTAGGACCCTGGGTCCTTCACTGAGTACACAAAGATGAGAAGCAAACAGCAAGAGAATAGGGCTGTGACCCACACACTGCCTGATGGGTGGAGATGCTGAGACCAAGCTCCAAAAAAACCCACCCTCTGAGCTTTTTCCTCTCTATTATGGTTCCAAAATACCCAAGCCTGTCTGCAGAAACTGTTATAGGTTCTCTCTGGGACTTGTGAACAGGCTTCCCTCATGGCCTGAATGGGGGGTTGCCCTTACCTTGTGCAGCTGAGACACAGTTTGGAAGGAAGCTGCCTTCTTCCGCTTCTCCTTGATTCCTGACTTGGGTGGATCTTCTGTTAGAGTAAAATATCAGTTCATTACGTTGATAAAGTATTCCTTCCTTCTATTGAGCATCTAATTAAGCAAGGTTTGTGTCCTTCCTGAACCATGACCCGCATGGAAAATACTAACACCATTGTGGATACTGCTAGATGTACAACAGCTGTCCCAGGGAGTGATAGGTGAGGGGAAGAGAAAGAGGTGTGAGCACATGCTAGGGCTAGTTGTGGAAGATAGTTTGTGAGTGCCTGAGAACAGTTCCTGGAGGGAAGGCATTGCATGTAGAGGATGGGTGAGCACATACACAGAAGCTTGCATCTCAGCTGGATGAATGTTCTCCTAGGAGCAGCGTGTAGGACAATCTCCCTTTATCACACAACATTGGGAGAATGGAGTAGCAAATAAGTCCTGGTTCCCTTTGGTGTAAATATGAGCTAAATTCCAACAAACTTGGTCCAAGCTCAAGTTTTTCCACTTGCCCCCAGGCTTTGCTAAAAATGGTAAAAGCAACACATGACTGTGGAGCCAGCCCACAGGTAACTGCAAACTTCTGTTACCCTTGCTGGTTTTATCTGGCCCTCCCCTTTGAGATTCCCCTTCATTCACATGACACCATCTGTCTCCAAAGTCACCAGAACTGTATTGCAGCACCCCTACTCCAGGGGCAAGGAGACCATACAGCACTATTAAAGCCATTCTTCCATAGATCAGTGCAGCAGAGCAATCTCTACACCAACCAACCAGAAGGCCTCTTTGTGACCAAGTGTTGGTCCTTTACTGTTAGAGCTGCCAGCCAACTGAAGCAGGCTGCTGTTTGCAAAGGGATGATGAAAGTATGGCCACAGAGAGAACGTAGTTTGTGTAAGGAGCAAACTGAGGCAAGGCTACATCTTACCTGAAGTGGCACTCACATAATTCTCATATACAGCAGACAGAAGCTTGTTCTGGGATTTCTGGAAGATAGCTACCACTGTCTCATTCAGGGGGTCTTTATTTTTATCCAGCCATCCAATGATATTGTAAGGTACCTGGTGCAAAAGAAGAAAGGAAAGAGTAATTGCAGCCCAAAACAGAAGGCATAAACAATCCATGGAAAAGAAAATAGCCTGAGTCATACCACTCCAGCGTAGTGAACCAGTTCAAAATGAGCCTCATATTTGCGCCTTTTATCTGGCCGCGGCTTTTGGAAGTTGGGCGACTTTCCAATGTGGTTATCATACAGCTTGGCTTTGAAGGACATGTCAGAGGCTTTGGGGAACATGCACTCCTCCTCCAGGATGGAAAGGATTCCCAGGGGCTGCAAGACAAAGGTACTCTCAGCAGGTTGGAATTCAGCATAGCAAGAAACAGACTGCCATGTCTCTCTATCCTATTCCAGTCACAAGCATAGTCATTCCTGCCCTTGAATAGCAGGAGACTTGTTCTGTGCTATTGTCAAGAAAATGCCAAGGGTCTGTCAAAGAAGGCTGTTTCCTCATTCAGGCATATAGCAAAAAGTGATGTGGGTAGGAACCAGGGCACAAATTGTCATAATTTTTGTGCTGAAATAGTTCCATTTTTCTTTCCCATATCCCAGATGGGAAGACAATTCTAGCATGAAATTCTCCCCTAAATCTTTTGCTTAGGCTAAGGGAACTAGCAAAAGAAAAGGGGCTGAAGCTGGGAAGACTGAGGCTCCAGCAAGTGTCTGAGGTGGCCTGCTATTGAGTTGGAGCCAAGTGCCCACCAAAGTCATTATTTGCAAGGTATGAGCATGGCTGTAAGGGAGGTCGGAGGCAGTGATTAGCCCTTAAGGCTAACGAGCACCCTAGGGAAGGGCCCTGACAAGTCATCAGGGCCTACCTAGAGAGGGCAGGGCAGAAACCAGAAGGAGCCTAGAAGAGCTAGCTGGCATCTAGAGAAACCAGGGCTCACTCTAGGACCCACGAGACAGACTCCTTTCCAATCAAACAATTACAACCAGCCATGGAAGGCAAATAAAAAGGGGAGGCACCCTACAACCAGAGCTGGGAAAGGGTTGTGTAGTCACTAGGGGGGTGTCATAGTTACCTCTAGAGCCCAAACCTGCTTATACAGTCCAAATGGATTCCTATCTAACACTTCCTGTCTCATACACAGATGAACTTGCTAGCAGACCCTGACTCGACTCAGCATCCTATGACTTACCTTCTCAATCAGATCAATGCAGGCTTGCAAATCCAGGCCAAAGTCAATGAAGACCCACTCAATGCCTTCCTTTTTGTATTCTTCTTGCTCCAGAACAAACATGTGGTGGTTGAAGAACTGCTGCAATTTCTCATTGGTGAAATTGATGCACAGCTGCTCAAAGCTGTTATACTATAGGTATAAAATAAATCTCTGCTTCAACAGGCATACAGTAGTCAAGGGAGTCACCAACCCACTCTATACTCTGGCTCTCCATGACCGTAAAGTAATTCCTAAGGACTGAGAGGAGTTATTCTGGGTAAATGAATTAACACAAGGGCTCTACTCTCCATAGAGACCTGTCTCTTCATGGAGGAAGCAAAGCTCCCTCAAGGCATGGTAACTGCTCTGTCCATGTTTGAGGATCTCAGACAATTACTGTACATGCCACCCCAGCACCTTGCACGGCTACTATGCATGTCCCACAGCCCACCTCAAAGATCTCAAAGCCTGCAATGTCCAGCACTCCAATGAAGAATTGCCTGGCCAGCTTGGTGTCTAGGGTTCTGTTGATACGAGTCACCAGCCACTTGAACATACGATCATAGGTGGCTTTTGCCAAGGCCCCGACTGCATACACCACCTGTCAGGGCAAATGAGAAAATGCTTGTCATAGAAGGACTTGGTTCCAAAAGATTTCAGTCTTTCTACATCTAGCCAGACTGGCTACTTTCAGAACTGGAGGGGGAAAGACAGCCACAGCAAGGGAAATCACGGACCTTGAAATTCCCATCAAGGACCTTTCATGTTTGCAGCCAGTAAGTTAGGATGTGTTCTGTGTTCTTGCCCCTTACATTGTGCCTTTTTGTCCTGCCTAAGGGTACATGCAGCCAGCTGAGAAGATATTGGAATGGAGCTTAGATCTGGTGTGACATTTTCATAAGCATCCAAGTGATCTAGGAAGCAAAGTCCCAGTGACTTATTATGAGACTCAGGATTCTTTGAAATTGAAACTTAGGCTCCTCATTCATATAAACATGTCTGAAAAGTTTACCACAGGACTGGCTGAAGGCCTAACTCACAACGCAGGCCAAGTTTCAGGATCCACCAATGATGCTGAAATCTCACAAGCTGCAATTGCAATATTTCAGCTCCCAATGAGCTGTTGTTTTGTTGAGGCTTCCACTATCTTAAGCCAAAATTCTCATGAGATTTTGCCTGTATTTGAAACAGAACCACAAAAACGAGGTCTCTCCCAAAGTCTGGATCCAAGCTAGAGAGATCAGAAATTTGAGCCCAAGCCCTCTGCCATTCAAAAGAGTTTGAATCAAAATTATAACCTTGTCCCATGTCTATAAAATGCAGTGTCTGAAACTATCTGGCCATCAAGCCACCATGTTCTTTAACTTCTCTAGCATAATAACAAGGAATGATCTGTACCATTGATGAAAACCATTTGTACTTTGTTGAAAAGCCATATCTATATTTTACCCTATGGTCTTGGGACTCCCAAAGTCAGACTCTGTGAGACCACCAGAGAAGGTGAATTTTAAAGCCAAGTGCCTCACACTGGGAATGCCATCTGAAGTCATGACTCTCTTGGGTACATATTGCTGAGATCCTAGGTAACACTGTAAGCAGGAACCATAGTTGCAATTCACTTACCTGTTCAACATTCTGACCTTTGGTGACATACTCATTTCCTACTTTCACTCTGGGATGGAGTAGCCCTTTGATGAGATCAGCTGAGCTGATTCCCATGAGATAGGCAGCCTTATCAGCACCTGCAATGCAGTGTCAAACCATGAAGATGCCAACACTGGGAAAGGCATACTCAAGAAATGAACTCCTAGAGTACAGAGGACTTTAAAGTCTGCTGGCTTTCACTGGGTGAAGCACCTACCCTCTATTCCTCTGGTCATGTGACATAAAGAGGCATTCTGTGTGGGTGGTGTTTACAGGTGGGCTGTTGTTGCATGTATTCCTTACTGAGGTGTTACCAATTCGGAAAAACTGTTCCAAAAGATTTGGTCCATCTTAATAGGTTTACTTTAATCCTTACAGTTTGGTGGCAAGATGCATGCCTCCTTCCTTCTCATTCCTCCTATTGCAGCTGTACAGAGTACACAACAACTCTGTAGAACAACTCTGGCTAATATTAGCATGTGACCATTGTAGAGCTGGCATCATAATGCCCAAGATCAAAAGATCAAGGGGGCAGAATTAAGGCTGCATATGCTACCTTCATTTCTGGATTGCTAAGTGTGCCACATTGTATCCTTTATGATCTTTCATCTTTTATCTGGAATTTTCTTAGCTTGTTAATAAAATAAATTAATAATACTGAGAAATTCCATGAGTGATTGCACATCCAGCAGTAAGGGCTCTTGTTGGAACTTTCATCCATTGAGTAAGGTGGCTCCTATTCAGTAGATACTGTCTCATGTTAATGAGATGCGGCCCATTAAAGGGGGCAGGGGAGGAAGGAAATAAGGGAGAAGGCCAGTAAACAACAGAAGCAAAGATTGAGTCTCATACTTCTTTCCCTCTGTATTTGCCCTCTGTGTTTTTGCTTATGCTTATTGGACTGGCAGATTCCAGAAGCCTTCCTTGTGGATTCTGGCCTTATGCCTGCCACTGTTACATATGCATCCTCCCACTGTACCCACAGGACCGGCATCTGCCAGTGCCAATGGGCTTCTTCTCAAACAGTGTGGGGAACCTGTCTGGAAAAGTCTCCAGTCCTCCACAGAATTGTCCAAGAAGATCCCAATTTGTTCACCCAGATGTGATACTGCTGACACAAGATTGTCCTTTGAGATCATAGCCTTGTACCCCCTTATAGACGAAGAGGAGAGCCAAGCTCTTGCCCAGCTCTGTGCTATCTTGTCTGAGAGTAGGAGGAGTTCATGCATTTTGGTGGTGGGTTGCAGTGCTTGCCCACCCTTACCTAGATGCACAAAACTGCCAAGATAGCAAACTCACTTTCAGTGCCATCAGCTTCAGCCTGCTCCTCCCTCTGCTTCTGCTTGAACTTCATGTTGCCAAAGTGCATGATGGCTCCCACTATTTTATAGCAGCCATACTTCTCATCATTGCTGAAGCCCAAGATATCCATGGCATGCTGCAAAGTAACACATGCAGGGTAAGCAAATTTATACTTATCACAAAACCAATCCCCAGCAGGAAGCTTGACAGTCTGACATGCAGTCCCTCACAGCACACTAATTGCCTGGTGCAGGCTCTGTAGTGCAGATGGTTCAACGTATTCAGTCACCCTGTCATAAGGCATCCCTTGAGCTACATAGGCTACCCCACAGGTTCAAAGCCATGACTCAGGCTCCCCCGAAAACATGAGACTGACTTAAAAGAAATGCAGTGATCTGAACAACAATAAATTTGGGAGATTGGCACTTCATTTCTGGGTTTTGACCCTTTGTGGTTCCTGTGTTTCAATGGTTTCATTTTACTGCTATAATCATGAGAATGAAATTTACTCTAAAAAAATGAAAGCCAAAAGTTTCAGGTAATCTCCCAATGCCAGGAAAAGGACCTTGAAAAATAGACGATGGAGAGCAAGCTTGCAACATAAGCAATAAGCTTGCAACACCTGGCAATTCTGGAAAACTTTGTATCACAACTTTTTCAGTGGAAAACTTATGTTTTGTTTGTTTGGTTCTTGTGGTGAAAAGTGCCTGCTTCCTGTTATAAAAATATTTTGTTTCTGTCAAAAAAACCCCAAACTGAAAAGTTTGTGAGTTTCATGCAAAACTATTTTGGTTTTAATTCTTACCCTATCTAAAGACCGCTCTCACAATCCCTCCCCTCTGTCTGGATTTTCTCCCATCCCCATTTCTCTCTTTCAGAAGCAATGTACATACATCTGTAGCCATGAGTTCCTCGCCATCATCCAGGTTGTCCACAGTTGTTACACCTTGTGAACAGAAGTGGTAGTCATAGGGGTTGAGAGAGAGCAGCAGCATGTCTGTGAAGGAAAAATAGTGATTAAGGCTATTCTGCTCCACAGACCCTGGCCAGTATTCCCAGAGCACACTATACATGAGACTTGGGCAGCCACTAATCCTCCTCATAGACTCCAGGCCCAGCATATCCAGGTTGCTGCCTGTGGACATAGTCCCAGCTTTGAATCCATAGGGAATCTTTCTGCCTATGGATGTGAGCTGTGCTTACTGCAATCTTGCAAATGCATTCTTGAAGGCTGAAGGAGATTCAGCCTCTGCCCTAACAATCCTGCCATGAAACTCAGCAGCAGATCCAGAGGGGGCAGATGGCAGGGTTCAGAACAAAAGCTAGGAGCACTGGACTGTTTGATACTGCCCAGGTTTCCTTGAGATTCACATTCTGTGCAACCTGTTTCATGAAGTTGGCTCTCATGCCTACCACAGAACCCACTGCTTACAAGGCAGCTACTCTTAGCAGGGCCCTCCTGCCACATTGTGCTAGCTCTGGCACTGTGGCACCCTGCTGTCCCTTAGTGGCACACTCTCTGTTAATGCCAGAGCATTCCAGTGCCCAGTAGGGCTGTGTGAAATTTCAGCAGGAGTTTTGTTTCGTTTCGAATTTGGACATCCCGGTGGTCAAAACACCTAATCTGAAATGAAATGCAAGGCTCTGAAATAATAGCTCCAAAATGAAACAGGCCATCCAAAACATTTTGGAAATGTTTCAAAACGTTTCAGGTGTTTCAAAGCTGTTTCAGAGTTGAGCTGTTTGTGAACTACTCTTTGCCATTTTGCAGTTGCATCTGTCTACAGCAGAAGCAGCAGCAGAGAGCAGCATCTGTAAGCTTGTGGAGCACTCCCCCAGAGCCAGCAGAGCTCACGCCAGCCCCCAGCTCCAGCCCCTTGCCCCTGGCCCCAGCCTCCAGCCCCCAGCTTCTAGCCCCCAGCCTCCAGCCCCTGGCCCCAGCCTCTCAGCTCCAGCCTCCAGCCCCCAGCCTCTCTGCTCCAGCCCCCGGCACCCAGCCCTCTTCAATAAGTGTCCCACACTGGACTGAGGTGGCATGCTCCCAGATAGAGGGGCGTGCTCATGGACTGCTACTCCTTATAGGGAACATTGGAGGAGGGTAGTGTGGTGTGGGATCATTTTGAGGTGGCAGATGATCCCAGGTATGCTATCTGTTTGCACTGCTGATATAAGACCAACTGGGGCAAGAAGAAAAAACACTTTAGCACCACGGGGATGCTGATGCATCTCACGAAGCACCACCCCCTTGCCTTTGCTCCTCCTCAGACTGGCTCCAGTGGAAGCATGCCCAAAAAGAAGTTCCCCTTTCCCTCCAAAGCTCCTGTCCTGCCAAAGCAGAGGCAGGTGACCCTGGAACAGTGGAGCAAAAGCAGACAGAAAGCACGACACGTTGCAAAGGTGAGCAAGATCATCCAGAGCTTTGGGGAGATGCTTGCTCTATATGGCCAGCCCTTCTCCCTAGTTGAGTGGCCAGGGTTCAGACACCTCATGGTACTTGTGGCCCCATCCTACCAAGTGCCTGCATGCACCACCTTCAGCAGTGGTGCCCTCCCTGTATGAAGCATGCAGGGAGTACTTGAGGGAGGAGCTGCACAAGGCAGGTCCACAGGTGCCCTTGCATTTCATTTCCAACATATGGAGCAGCTGGGGATCATGCCTACCTCTCCCTCACAGGGCACTGGTGCAATTAGTCAGACTGATGGTGGGCTATTCTTCAAGCTGAGGTGATGGATGAGTCCCACACAGCAATGGAAATCATGGGGCCATGAACTGCGTGGTGCAGGGGTGGCTCATTGGGAAGGGTGAGATCACCTGCAGGTTCATGGTCACCAACAATGGAGCCAATATGATCAAGGTTCTGTGGTACACAAGTTTCACAGTCAGGGATGCTTGTAGTCAGGGATGCTTTGGAGGAGGACAGGGCTTCCAGTGATGGTGCCATCACAACTGGCCAGCTCATTTCAGAGTGCAGGAAGGTGGTGGGCTACCAAGGCACCAGAGCACCAAGGGGGGCAAAATGTTGTGGGACAAACAGGCAGAGCTGAGCGTTCTACAGCACAAAATCATCCAGGATGTGAAGACTCGATGGAACTCCACAGACCTGATGCTGGAAAGGCTGGTGGAGCAACAGAAGGCCATCCATGAGATGGCCTTGCTTGGGGAGATTGGGATCAGTGGCCTGCTTAACAAAACAGAGTGGGATACCATCTCCCAGATCTTGGTGGTCCTTAAGTCATTCCTCAAGGCCACTGAGACCATCAGCACTCCTTAGCCAGTTTATCCCTATAGTGAGGGAACCTGACAACCAAATGCAGAAGCTGCAGGGGATTGATGTTCTTGGCTGGGGCCAGCTGCTGTCACCAGAGGTGCAGGCACTGGTGAAGTGGCTGAGGAAGGGCAATGAAGAAATGGCTGGATCCGTTGTGGTCCAATCCAGTCCGTGTGCTGACAACTGTGTGCGACCTGAGGGTGAAGGGGAGCATGTCCGCCAGCAAAACTCTGGATCACTGGACAGAGGTGCTGGTGAACAGAGTTTGGGAGGCAGAAGGACACAGGCAGGGACACAGGAAGGGGATCCACTTTCCCGTGATAGCACTCCCAGCAGCAGCCATTTTGGACAGCTTTATGAAACACCAAAACAAAACACTGTTCCTCCAAAACTGAAATGAAACACAGGCATTTCACACAGCCCTAGTGTCCAGCCACTCCTCCTGTCCTGGTCTTATTCCTACTTGCCTTGTGAATCTTTTGCTCCGCACATCACATTACTGTACACCTAGGCTGGCCCTGAAGCACTGTATGTATCACCATATCCCACTACAAGGAAATGGGTTACTAACTCTGTGCCCTTGCAGTGGCAGGAGGGCTGCAAGCCTGTGTGGTTGAGGTGAAAAGCTGGAGAGCTTAAGCCTCTTTGCTTAATTGGTCAGGATGGCAGCTGGGCAGGAATTTCCCAACCAAAGGGGTTTCATCAGAAAATACTGGTTTTTCAAAAGCAAATCTTACTGTAGGAACTGGCCATGTTAATGGAAATTTGTTGGGGAGGTTCCCACATCTGGGACATTTCTGGTCCCACCAGTGTGATGCCCCAGAGCTTAGTCCTTGGTCTGCCTGATCCTAATCAGGAGCTTGAGCTGCACCTCATTGCAGGTGAGTGTGCTGTCCACTGACACCATGGCTATTTAGGGCCCTGGTGACTTTGTTTTTCACACAAGAAATTTCCCAAGATCTCAGGTTCATCCTGCTGCAGAATAGGGATGCTTTGAAACCCCACTGATTTTTGAAAGAATTGATAGCCAGGATAGAAAGAAGCATAGCTGGGTGTGAGTCCAGATGGGTCTTGTCTGCTACCTCAGCTGTAGCTGTTTTTCATGGGATTAGCTTGTTGGTCAGTCTCTGTAAGCCCTGGCTGCCTCTGGGAAAAGCACATTTTTGCTAGAGCTGCTTCTCTCCTTTGCTGTCTTGGGAACACTGCCCAGCTGAAGACTGATTTAGATGTGGCCATCCATGACCATGTGACCATCAGATAAGATTACTGCTCTGCACAGCTCTCCAGACCTGCCTAATAAGGTATTGTTTGTGATCCAGCAGCAGGCTTAATAGGCGGTAGCCAAGAGATTTATCACTCCTGAGGGGCATATCAAGCATCTTGCTCCAGTGTGCAAATGTTTCCCCTGCCACTTCCTGCTAAACAGCACCTGGAATGCAGAACTGCTCAGTGTATTTCAAGTAAGAGTATGGCAAGGTCAGATGAGATCATCTGGGAGACTCCAGAGGATCTGTCTACACTGCTATGTCTGCTGTAACTACAGCTCAGGTAGTCAAACCCAGGCTGGTTTAAACCAGCTACTCGGGTACTGCCAGCAACCTGTATCAGCCCTGAGCTCAGAGTGAACTGCAAATCTCCACAACTCCTCACAGCTAATTAAATCTATAGGTGGCCAGGCCCCACTGAGCTGCTGCATAGTTGCTGTTGTACTAATTTAACTCCGTGCCAGGCTGTTTGTATGAGCTCTAGTCTAACAGTGCAGACAACCCCTAAGTATTTATTTATCTGTCCCCAAGACATTCACTTGAAGAGCTCATGTCAGTCTCCCTTCTTCTCAACTCGTATGTCAGGTGGCAGCATTGAACCATTACAGGAGGATGTAGCCACACTGGGAGCTGGGATTTCTCATTGTCACGGAAAATCAGACTAAACGAGCTTCCGTTTAGTTTCCTGTATTTTCTACTGTATGGATTGATGCTCTGATTCTTCTTCCTCTTCCCCTGAACTTCCTTACCTTGGAGCTCTGGTTTCTTCCCAGATAAGATTTGGTAGTAGATGTGGTAGCTTCTCTCTCCAGGTTGCTGGAAAATCACTCTTGATTTTTCCAGCAAGTCTAGAAACAGACGGGGCAGAAGAGGTTAGGGTTTCTCTGAAACAAATCCAGTACCAATGCTAAAACAGAGAAACAAATTTGCAGCCAAACTGTGTCTTTTGTTGCTAGTTATTTACTCACATATGTCAATATCAGCAGAGGCCAACTTCCCAGAGGGGCCAAAATGGATTCGGATGAACTTGCCCTAGAAAACATTCAGAGGGAGGGATGTAAGCTCTGGGTCTGGGTAAATGAACAAAGGCAGGTACGATCATAAATGGCTGTCCTTTGAGGTGGCCACTCTTAGAAACAGAAGGTGGCTGAAGGTTGCAAACTGCCTCTCTGCTTTCTGCTAATACAGCATATTTCATTATGTTCAGCTTAGATTGTACGGCCTGCAGTGCTCAGAATGTTGGATGAGAGGGACTCATGGCTCCTTCTGACCTTAAAGTCTAGAAACATAGGAATCTGACTTGTAGTAAAATAATCCTTGCCTTAGATTTGCTTCCCTGTATTTTGCTCTCTTGCAGAATGCAGAACTCGGTATTTTTGTAGAAGTCTGTGATGCTCTACCCACAACACTAATTAGCTGTGGAATTATGGGGCTTGCAACAGCTGATTGTAGGCCTGTGCAAAGCAGCTAGTATTCACTTCAGATTCAGATTTGGCGGATTTGGGCGGCAGTGGTTCGATTCAGTGATTCGAATCACTGTTCTGATTCGATTTGGCCAAATCTCCAACTCAGCCAGGCCAGGCCCATCCCCTACCCTCTCCCAGCCCAGCAATGACCGCCCCTCCCACCCCAGCTCCTGGCACTTGGGGGAAAAAAAGCCCTGGTTCAGCAGGTGCTGCAGGGTGGGGGTGATCCCCACTGCCCCCCACTACCCTAAACTGCATGGGGAGCTCTGCATGAACCACCACCCCTGCTCCCTCATGGGTGCCCTGCATGCGTCAGCTCCAGCCCTTTAAGAAAAAAAAACCTGAAGAACCCCCAGGACTCATGGTTCCTGGTGGCAGCGAGTGATCCCTTTTGCCCTGTGCCATGTGAGGGCTCTGTGGGAGCTCCCAAAACTCTGAGGAGCTTTGGGGAACCAGGAGCAGTGAGTCCTAGGGCTTTTCTCGGCTTTTTTGTTTTCTTAAATGGCCAGAGCCCCGGCAGGCAGGGCAGCCGTGGGGGGGGGAGCGGGGGGCTGGGGGACCGCGGGGGCTGATGCAGAGCCCCCCATGCAGCAGTGGGGATTGCCTCCTGCCCCGCAGCACTCAATGATCACTGGGGCTTTTTTTTTTAAGTATGGAGCTGGGGTGGGCAGGGGCAGCCATGCGGGGGGCTGGGGTAACAGGCAGGATTTGTGGGGGCTGGCACAGGTTCCCCCATGGTCCCCTTCCCCCTCCCCCAGCTTTGCCTCCCCTCCCCTCCCCCTAGTACTTATCAGCTCAGAGTGGC
Organism: Caiman crocodilus; assembly: GCA_030014935.1. Lineage (NCBI taxonomy): Eukaryota > Metazoa > Chordata > Crocodylia > Alligatoridae > Caiman > Caiman crocodilus. The sequence goes on along the minus strand of JAGPOW010000797.1, from coordinate 21,282,456 downwards.
TATAACTCACTGCTGCAGCCACTAGGGACAGCCTGAATCATCAAAGCTCTCTGAATCTTTGCCAAAGATTTGGAGAGCTTTGAATTGATTCGGACCTATAAATTGGTCCCTGGATTCGATTTGGAGATTCCACCAAATCTCCTCCAAATCAAATCACCACCTGAAGCTTTGCACATCTCTAGCAGATTGTCTCCCTAAAGGTCAGAACAACCCACAATGCTCCCAGGCATTGGGAATCCAGAGAGGACTGGGAATTTGCTGCTGCAGCTGCCATCTCCAGTGCACGGTTATGGATATATAAGGGCTGAACAAGCCCTGTGAGCTACAGAAGAGCCAGAGACTGGGCTTGATGAAGAGACAGCTGCACTGCTAAGGGCATACATTTGATCAGTGTATTGGGGCCTTTCAGGCTGTTATGATAAGTAACCTCAGTTCTTCCTGTTTTCCCTTCATGCTGGATCTTTCCTAACATTGCCAGTTGCCCTCCAGGGCCTGATGCAATCTGAATTGTGCCTAGCATCCCACTCCTTGCAAGCCTCCTGTTTTAGAGTCAGAGATTTAGCTAGTATCAATTTAAGTCAGTGTACTACTTCAATGGACTGTAATCAGAGATTTACACCAGCAGAGGGTCTCATGCCCTATAGTCAAACCATACAAACAGTGAGAGTTACTAATCATGGAAATGATTTGTTCTGCCTATATGAAGTAGCTCCACAAAACACATGGTAGGTTCATATATATACAGCTACAGATTTATTGTATATATAATTACCATATATTATCCAATATATATTGCAAAATACTTACAAAGCGTGAAGAGTTGTCATTTCTCAAGGTTTTGGCATTGCCAAAGGCTTCCATAGCTGGATTAGCCTCAATGACTTGATCTTCAAGGGTTCCCTAGAAATACAACCAGAGCAAGTTTGTTGCTGCACATAGAGGGAGGGATCCATCCCTAAAGCTACAGAGGGACATGATGCAAGGTTGTTTACCTGCTTACACTTCACTCTATGCTGTTCTCAAGAGATACTTGTAAGGTCATGTTACCCTGCAGCCTGGGACAGGCTAGAGCCTGCCTGCCTCCTTATGGTGTCTTATTTGTACTTAACGTAGAGAACAATGAGAACTGAAGGCCATGAATTCTGTGGCGTTCTCCACCCCTTACCCCTTATCTGTATGTGAAATTCCCTAGTCCTGTTGGCTAGAAAGGGAGCTACACAGTGAAAATGGATGACAGGAAGGGGAAGTCTGCCACTGATACTCCTAAAGATTGCAATCTCTAGCAAGCTTTTAGTTATAGCCGTTCTCTCCCTCCAGCACCTGAGTAGTGGGAGTCACGATACTAAAAGAACCTGGTTTTGCACCTGGTGATTGTAGCTTCAAAAAGATCATGACAGTTGGTGGAAGGGGCAAAGGAGGAAGGAGATAATTGTGATTTTTTTTTGAATGATACCTAGCAATCCCAGCCCTCCAAGCCAACAATAATGTACAGTAAACAAAGAAGAATTGCAGGCAAATGATTTGCTAATTATAAAGTAGAATCAAAATTTTAAATATATATCAATAACTTAACAGTGAAATAAGTCTTAAAAGACTTATGAAAGAGGAAACTAGACTGTGGAACTTACACTTACAAACCTTAAAGGACAGGAAGTAGGGAAACACAAAGTACATCAAACGACTGTAACTATACCTATGGATTCTGGCCTCCTTTTCATCCCAAATCCCGTCACAGTGTCCCCAGCACTGGAGCTATGCCTTTCATACACACTGCTGCATAGCTCCCTTGCCCCCTGCTATTCTAGGCATAAAATGTATACAATTTACTCACTATACTTCATAGACTTGCCCAAGATTCAGCTTCTGATCCCTTCCTAATACACTCTCTTCACATAACATGCTGGGCATTTTACAGCCACATTCACTACTTACTAGCTATGTCCCTGGGCTTGCAGATACTCTGCATCTTATACCCCACTGAAATTATATGAGGGAGAGAAGCCTGGATGAGGCAGAGAAGAAGAGAAACTGGTTTTGTCTCAGGTCTGGAGTTGCCTGCACTTTTTCCCCAGATAAATTCATCCTGCCTTACTGACACCACTTCCAGAAACACTTCAGGGAATCACAACCCTTTCATTGCATGGCCTTTTATCTAATGCCAGAGTGTTTTACCACATAGTACTGTGCTGTGGAGGGAGGATTGCCAAAGCACAGTATATTGGTTTAGTATGTATCTGTGTCCTTGGAGCAGTAATGGGATTCGGTACAAAGATGACACTTTAGATCCTTCATGTGATTTGCTGTGATTGTAAATTGATCTGTTTATTCAGCACCTCTACTGCCTCTCCGAACTCCATCCCCTACACTATATACAGAAACAATTACTTATCAATATAATGGATTTACCAGTTCTAGGATCATCTCAGCTCCTATGATATCATTTTCTTGGTATAAAACATCTAGATATTTCACAAAAATAAAACTCAGTAGTGTGCAGAGGGATTTACTGGTAATTTTGGTCTCACTAGTTTTATAATGAAGACACTTTCCTAATGCAATAGGGTTATTCCTGACTTGCCCTGTCATAAGTGATATCAGAACCAAGTCAAACAACTCTCTAACATAGGTAAGAATTAAGGTGCTACTTTAGAATTCGGTTCTCAGACTTGAGGACAGGGACCTTGTTTCTTGTAAACTTACCCCAGTTTTAGTGGCAGGAGCTTGCTAGAGAAAGAAAAGACAGCTGCCTTTAGAATTCAAGATAAGACAGGTCAGAATCACATGAAAGCATCATCAGAAAAGCAGGATGTTAAAATTTAGTTACTAAAAATGTCCAACAGGTTGAAGGATTAAAATTTTTAAAAAGTACAACAAAAAGATGTTAAAGAGATTAGGTCAAGAAAAAGAAGAAAAGCAACAAAAAGCTAGAACAGTTAAATCCAAATCCAGAGAAGAGGAAAGGAAAACAATGCTGAAAACTTGCTTGGCTAGTACCGAAAGCAACCAGTTTGCTTCTGTGAAGGAAAAGCAGGCTGGAGCTTCAAGCATCCACAAGAAATAAGGAACAGTAAGGGTAGCTCAAAAATAGTCAACACCAAAGAAATACAAGAAAGAATCAAAACAAGAGGAGGAAAAAAAATGCAAGATGGAAAAGTATCAAAATTAACAAAAGAGCAAAAAAAGGAAGAAGAAAAAAGAAAAACAGAAAGCAAGGCTTAAAAGAGGCAGGAATGGAAATGGCCATGGGGTCAGTTCCCTTTTCACTTCTGAAAAAGAAAATCTGTTGGGGTGGAGTTGGCAGGCACCTCCAACTACCTCTGTACACCTGAGCCATTTGGTGCTGCCACTTAAAATTCCATTTCTCTATGAACAGTTGTTTCAAACCTTGTTTGTTCAAAAGGCAAAGGAAAAGCAAAGTCCTGGCAGATCCTGATCCACACATGCCTCCAAATCCCAAAAGGATAAAAGAAAAAATAAAAAGGAAAAAGAAAGAAAAAACAGAAGAAGAAGAAAGAAAAAAGAAACAGAAGTTTCTGTCAAACAAGGGCCTTACTGTTTTTTTGCCTGGTGTGTCACCCAAGGCTGCGACAATGGCAAAGTACTGAATAACCCTCTTGGTATTTACAGTCTTACCAGCACCAGATTCTCCGCTTAGGGTAACAGAAATACACAGATCAAGAAAATGAGGCAGAAACAAGCAACACTTTACACAGAGACTTTACAAAAGAAAACGAGAATGGCCCAGATATGCGCTAGCAGTGTCACATAAGAAAAACAAAACTTCAGGGCACTGTCACAACCCTTGGTCTCTGCTGATTTTATGGTGGACTGAACAGGAGTCAGTGGCTTTGTCTGCAAAGGGGTTCCTAGCCAAGGCAACAGCACCATCAACAGCAATACAAGAAAGCAGAACTGCTGGAATTTGCAATGAAGTATCTTGATCTGATATGTACCTGGACTCTGCCATTCTACATTAAGAGTTGTCACTAGGCCAGCTCCATTGGGGGCAGCTATCAAAGGGCTGGAATACCTGGGCAAACCCTCCATGCACACAAAGGCAATTGCTTCCTGGGGCCTGGTGCAGAAGGACTGCCCTTTCCCAGAGCCAATGCAGACTGTTCCTGGCCTCTGTTGATTTTTGTCATGAAGTGCATGTCTGTGGGCCCAGCACTACTGGGGGTCACTGAGGAACAATTCTCTTTCTGCACATTCTCAGACATTTTCACTTACAAGCATAGTGCATTGGAGTGGGGAGAGGGGCTTCTATCCAGAGTAAGCTCATTCCATTTAGTACAATGACTCAGGATTATGGGGCCGTTAGAGGCCAGGTGAGTGCCAGGGACTGAATATCTGTAACACATAGGCTATCCACGCTGCCCTTTGCACAGTCCTCTGGCACTGGCTCTCTGGAAGGTCTTGCAGTGATTTCATTCCTATAGTTAGCTGCTCTCCTATTGTAATCCCAGATCACAAAGAGCAGAGCTATGGGAGACCGGAAAGGGAATGGAGCCTCTACAGGACAAGAGCCAAGCATCTCTGTCTTAGCCCTTTCATTACCTAATTAGGCTATGGCTGAGGCTAAGAATGTCAGTGGCTCCTGGCAGCAGGGTACGGTCCTTCAGAGCACTTTATATAGCCCTTATCTATGTGTCACTTAAAATTAACCTGGCCTGCTTCCTCCCCAATCATGCACCTGATCTTGGCCTCCTGCCTCATCATCCACTCGCCTCAGCTTTTGCCTTCCACGTTGTCCACCCTGGCCTTGCCCATATCCTTACATTTCTGGACAGAAACATTAAGGAACATGTGTGTTAGTCCCAGAGGACAATGCCTTTACTTTCCCAGCTGCAGCTTAGCCCCCAGCATCTATGTTGTGGAAATTCTTTGCTTCCTGGTGGCAGGGTAGAGTCTACTGGTAAGGTTGAACAAGAATTGGATGAGCAATCTCCAACTGGGCAGCTTCTGGCAGCTGTGATGGGTGCATGAAAGAGATGTATTCTGGGGTGGTAGCATGTGGTTGGGTCTGACAGGGGCCTTATGAGGAACTGGGTGGCTTTGACAGCTGGAAAGCACCCAATGCAATTTAGGACTCATGGGATGAGGTGTCACTTTTTTGTAGGGGAGGATGCTTGTCCCTGGATAAATTCTGGCCTCCCTTGGAGGTTGGAATGAGATATGGGAGCATAAAGGACTGTTAGTAACCCTAATAACTACTTGTACAACTCATTCGGGTTTTTTTGGGGGGGGTGGGGAAGGGCTGGGGAGTAGAATTGGGCCTCAGGCATTTAAGCTAAAGACACTGGCTGTGAAGGCAGAGAAAGCAGCATGGGTTACTTACGTGATTAGCATTGACTGGTTCTCACGATCTGGAAGAGATGGAGTAGATGTTAGACTGGAATGTGCTAGGATGGATGTAACAAGAAAGAGCCCTGAAAATTCCCCACGGCCTGTCACACATACATGTCAAGGCATCTTCCCTTCAATCACAGAAATTCCCTGGCTGGACCCTGTGCATCTGGCTTAGTGCTGTGAAGCTTTCCCATTCAGAAAGAACCCCAATGTAGTTCCTGTGCTTCCAGACTGCATGTAGAAGCTGTGTGGGAGTGGCACCTATGCTGGGATCGATTCTATTGTCTTTACATTTCTAAGGGGGTTCTTTTTTAATCTGATGAGCCTGTGGCTCTTTCTTTAGATTAGGTACTTATGGCAAGAGCTCAGACCCAGTTTGGTGTGCTCCCTCCACAGACTGCCTAGAAAAACAAGGTAGTGCCACTGAAATCCCTTTTGTCCTTTCCTGGTTAGGGTTTCAGTTACATAGTTTACTGGTTACTTCCCCTATTAAAAGGCTGTTTTGCAGTGTCACTGGAAACCTGGTTCAAGACGTAGCTGGGAAGCAGCCAGACATCAGGATGAAATACAGTTATATATGGAGAGACAGTTTCTAAACCTCTGCAGGCTCTGCTTATTCTGGATGAAATGTGCAATGTAATTTTTATTATTTTTAATACATGCCATTTGTGTTGGTCCAACCCATTGTTATGGTTCAGTGATAAAATCCTTGTCTGCTATATGGGAGACCTGGTTCGATGACTGGATGCACACTTAACTACAGCATCAAGGCACCAACTGTCCAGACCCAGTTTGGCCTTTGGATTCTGTCTCAATGGTCTAATGGGGGAAGCAAGGCCTGGGAAGCCTCCAGTCCTCCATATTCTTGTCTAGGCATACACATCAAAGGTCCTGGTGATATTTCATACATACACCATGATCCAGAAAGATCAACAAGTTGCCTTCCTAGTACTGGTCCAAAACTACAAGGTTCTGATACAGATCCAGGTGGCTGCCTTTGTTCTGGGCTTGGGTCTACCCCAGTATCTAGGCTTGCCAACCTTCCAAGACTGCCCCAGAGTCTCCAGGAATTAGACATAAATCTCCAGGAGACTGCTGAGAGTCACCCAGGAGACAAATGATAGGGCATTGATTAAATTAAATATTAAATGTCAAATCTGATTTATACAGCAATCCAGGTAATGGTTTTTGAAATGTAACAGTAATGTGCATTTGCCTTCCTTACATAAAATCTGTGCACTGTAATTAATGTCATTATGTCATGTGAAATCTCTTGGAACAGATTCAGAGTTGGCAACCCTACCCATATTTGCTGTTATGTCTTAGATTTTTCTTGTGAATAGATTTTAGTGTATCACTGTGCAAAGATGGGCACTTGTCTCAGTGGAGAGAAGGCAGGGATATGAGGAAAGCTGACAGACTTACTGCGCAACATGTCATTGTAGGCATTGTCTGCAATGGAGTAGATATGGGGTGGGACCTCAGACCTCCGCTTTCCCTTGTAGACTGCTACCACATGGGCAGTGTAGACTGGAAGCCACTTATATGGGTTTATAGTGACGCAGAATAATCCTGAATAGGTCTGAGGACAGAAGGAAGGTGTGTGAATGAAGGATAACACACCTGCCTCCATATAAAAGAAAGACTGTGCAAAGTCCCTGTATTTCACTCAGAAATTTCACTCTGCATTTCACTCACTCACACACTGGAAACAAGGAGACCTGCCTACCTCAGGCTTCACTGGTGGTCTTTCAGATACCAGGGATGCAAGTTGCCTTAATGGCATGAATGTGCCTATGATACCAACCTACTTACCTGGATGGTGATATTCTACTGCTATCCCCTGGGCAGCTGATTTTCCAATCACTAACCTCCCCTCTACCTGGATAGCTGACCTTAATAATAACAGCTCTTTTAGAATGCCTTTTTCAACTATGACACCTCCCTGAGGCTGGAAGCCCTACTAGTGGTGTTCCGGGAGGTTGACTTTAGGGTATCTAGAAGTCCTTTCAGCCTTTTTGAAAACGTCCTGGCATTCTGTTCAGTTTTATAGACTCTGAGGTAAGTTGGTCTCTTTTCCTAGCATCTCAAGACTGGCCTCAAGTCCTATTTCTCTTGATCATGTTTTCCAAGTGAATCTAATCACTTCATGATAAATCTGCCACTTACAAAGTACAAATGTCTGGGGGAATCTAACTCACATGTTGTTGTAAGGAGCAGGAGCACTGTTCCTGTTGTTGTAAGGAACACTGAACAGAAAAAGTTCCTAAGCAATGGGTTTAGTGTCCTTGAAGCTCAACCCTATCTGGCATGGCTGAGTAGCTGGGATAATAAGGGCTACCCATATTGACAAGAGAAATGTATTGTTTCAGAGTTTTGATATTTAAACCAGACTTTGGAACTCTTCACCGTGCTGGTACAAAGCTTATCCCTATCTCTGCCCCTGGGTAGGAAGTCAGGCTGACTCACATAGATCATCCAGTGGGAATAGCGGCGCTTTAAGTTGTACAGCACAGAGGCCTCATTTAGGTGAGTCAGCATAGCCATGTCTTCTATCATATCAAACTTGGGAGGATTCATCTGCTGAATGTCATCCTCCTTGACAACACGAGTCTGGAGGGAGGAAACAAGACAGAGTGAGAGAGGTTCAAGAAGAGGTATTTCACGTACACTGCAAAGTAGCTTGTTCCTTCAAGCCTGGACTAGGTCTCTCAGTCATTATAAGCACTGCTATGGCATCTTGCTGCTCATTCCCATCTATCTTCTCTTAGCCCCTGTTCTTTTGCACAAAGTACTTGATTCTAATCTCATTTATGTCAAAATAATCCTGTTTATGGAAGTACTTTGATTTATTCCAGTGTAAATGGCAGCTGAATCATTTGGCCTAGTCTTAGCCAGGTCTTTGCATTCTTGTGACTCTCAGATGATCAATTTTTATTTTTTTTTTTACTCTAGAGCAGTAGTCCCCAAACTTCTGGACCAAAAGAACACTGTCAACATTTAAGATTTCTCACAACCCACCATGTACTGTCAAATTTTAAATTGAAAACATTATTACAGCACATGAGATGCAGTGCAGTCCATGGATCAGCTGTGGAGCACTGACCATCAGACCTTGGTTTCAGAACCACAGCCCATGAGGAAAATACTTTCAGTGTCTAAGGGAGAGCATGATGAGCTGCAGTTCCCCATGCCTCTCCTCAGCATTGGGTCTGTCAGTGGCAAAGCCTCTCTTTCCCACCTATCTTCTGCCTGTGTAATATTGCAGCACTGCTCAGGAAATGTATTCTGAAACTGTGGCGCCACCTTTCTCCACACACGCTCCTTCTGAAAGAGGTGCAGCTCTCAGCTTAAATGCCATAAATGAGCTGTTGTTGCTTTCAGCTCCCCTGAGCCTGCTGAGCCAGCATCACTCCAAGAAAGGGACCCAGGCAGCCATTCCTTTAGATCCAGCATCTCTTGTGTTGCTGCTAAAACCTAAAATCTGTGACACCTGTCAGGCCCATAGGAAGCGCTAATGTCATCAATGAAGGTAGAATTTTATCTTTCTTGGATATTGGGCAAAAAGGATAGGGCCTGGCTTAGCCATATATTGTTCAAATTTTCAGTCCAAATTCTATCCACTATCATTGCTCTTATGTTCTCCCCAACATGACACAGAAGCACTCAGAGCCCCTGGGGGTTTAGCCCTATTCTAGCATTTTGCAGAGATGCTTTTCAGATCATGGCTCCCCACCAAGTACTCACAGATGCCATGACCCTCTCCCTCACTTAACCTGCCATGGCCCTGAAAAGCCACAGCCATGTCTTTTCAACAGAGCAAATGCTGGGGAGAGCAAATGCTGGGGAGGACCATGAGATGCATCATGCACTGTTTCTGCTATGAAAGATCAATGGGTGTTGAAGTGGAAGATGGAGGCCGGGTACTGAGGAAAGAGGATGACTGAAGCAATAATTAACATTTTATACCCCCTTGGTATCTATCCCTTATCAGTCACTGCCAGCTTTTCAACCATGCCACTATTCCAAACAAAACTCTGGGGTGGTGGGGTGCTCCCAGAGATACACCCTGGGTTTATGTAAACTTCTTGGTTCCCCAGTATTCCAAATGGGTATACAGTAGAGTATGATAAAATGCAACTGATAAAAACTTTACCCTATGGTCCAACTACCACACAGATTCCTGTGAAAATCCCCCAGGGTCAGCCTCTTGTCAGTCAAAGCTACCTCCCTCCATGAGGAGCCACATTCCTTCTCCATCCCACAAAGCTCCTTATCAATGGCTCCCCCAAAGGCCATTCCCTCCAAAACATTCCACACCTTCAGGGGGAGCCAGAGAATCTTCTAAGAATGTTAATGCCTGTGGATCCATAAGAAGTGGTCCTAACTGTCCCCATCCCAGGTGGAAGCCCCACTCCGTTTGATGTCCCTGTTCTGACAGACCTTCTTACAGTTGTCAGGCATAACAGCTCAGTGAGAAGCATCTAGACAGATTCCACCACCTCCTACCAAACTCTCCCACCTTCATCTCCACAGTGATAGGAACTTGTCTTGCTTTTCTAGGAAGGTTTAGCCATGGTATCAGCTCACAGTGGGGAAGAGCAGTACATTTCATCTGGATACAGTCTGGCAGCTCTACCAGGCCTTTCCCATCACTGGCGACAATTGAATGCTCCTGCTACTATCTGCCTTACTCTTGCATTTGGGTGATATGGTTGCAGGCCTATTCTGATATACATAGCCTAAAATAATATGGAATCATAGAAAATTAGGATCATAAGGGACTCCAAGAGATCATCTAACCCAACCCCTGATTGAACAACCTAATATGGTACAATCTTTTAATCATGGAGGTTTATTTAGACAGACAGCTGAAGTGTATAGTTCATCACTTGTAACTGGATGTATTTAATCCTCTCAGTCCAAGCACTGGAAAACTCTCACATTACACATCTGTGCCTGACTGCAAGAGGCTGAATTCAGCAAATGTCCCTGTTAATAAGAGCTGAGGCAAAGCTTTTAGAGATATTTTTATTAGCTAATAGTAAATGTACCAGGGAGATCTGTTTTTGGCTAAAATGAGGCACTGGGAATCAGAGTATAGATATGATTTAGACAAAGCTGTTTGGGAAAACCTGCACTGAAAGAATCTAGCTGACATAACCAAAATATTTTATACAAACAAATCAATTTTGACCAATTCTATTTAGAAAAAAAATTAAAAGTCCTATATTTCCACATTGGTATTTTCAAAACACCAAGCATCAGTGTTTTTGTTTCAAAATGTAGTTTATTTTACATAAAAATTCCAGGAATAAAAGTGAAATTTCCATAATTCTTGAAAGAAAACATTTTGTTGGAATTTTGTTTTGTGGAAAAAAAATGTGGTTTTTTGTCCCAGTTCTGTAGAAACTATTTTCAAATACTTCAAACTTCCATGGAACATAAAATCTATTTTCAATCAGCTCCAGCTTTAGAGAGATACAAGTTACTGCTTGGTGTAGTGATCATCACATTAAAAATGCAAGTAAAGAAATCCTCTGCTATCTTATATAACTGGTGTCATGAAATAGAATCCAGCTCCAGCTTATACATTATTATTTTTACTGCATATTATTTTGACAATATAAATTCACAGAAGCAGATTCTGACCCCTGGCACCATTCAATTGGGAGTAACTTCACTTATGTCCATAAATCTCATCTGAAAGCAACCCCACACTGGTGTAACACCATTGATTTCCCATTGACATTAGGGTAAATGAGGTGAAGCCTGATGGACTGATAGGGGTGCAACAAAGTTCAGAACTAGGCCTTGTGTGTATAACAATTGCTTTATAGGAAAAGAACAGGTCTTTTAATCATATGTACCAAAACCAATCTACCAAAACTGTAGCTTGAAGATACTATGGCAGTGACTGGTGTAGCAATACTTATACATAAAATAGGAAAAAAATGCTCTTCTCTGCTACGCTGATGGAGCTTCAGAATAAGCAAAGTAAAATTTGGGCCCTTATCTCCAGCTTCAACTGGAAGTTGAAATCTTCAAATCTTGCAAGATTTGTTGAATAATTCAGTTCTATGTAGCAACAGGCTGTTTTCAAAGAATGACTAGTCTTCTCCTGTTGACTATTGTTACAGCTGTTAGGATATCAGCTGATGTCTTGGCTCAGGGAAGTCCTACTCTCATTCTTGCAATCTGTCTTTTATGGTGGATTTTTTTAAATGGAGCATTTGATGGCAGTATATTAAAACACTGGCATGTTTGGAAAGTATTTGTCCTTTGTCATATAATACACTTCTGTGTAACAAAAGGCATGTTCAATACTAAGCTGAAGGATTGAATGTTGATCATTTGAATACTGTGAATTAGAACTTGTCTACTGTCAGATACAATCTGTTCAGACATACATCCCCTCACACATATATTCCTTTCCTTTCCTTTTTCCCCCACTCCTCCAGCCATCCGCTTGAAAAACTAAAACTGCTTTGCTTACTTGCTTATCTTTGGTTTCCACGGTGACTTTGCCACCAGAGGATTCTTTGATTTCAATCTCAAGGTAGGCTTCCTTCTCATCTGGTATCCATGCTCGCTTCTTTCCTTAAGGTAGGAAAGGAAAGGAAAGGAAAGGAAAGGAAAGGAAAGGAAAGGAAAGGAAGAATGAAACTAATGAAACCCTCTGCAATTATCAATAGCTTTCAGAAACCAAGAACACATTCTGGCAATTTTGAGGGACATCTTTGTTTTCCTTCCTGTGCTTTTTATAATTTCATCTGAGACTTCCTAGTCATTTTCATTCCTGATCTGCTTAATTTGTCCCGATTATTTTTAATATTAATTTAAGTTAGCTCTTTGATGCATATGCATGCTTCTGGAAAAATGTGAATTATGGAAAGCACAATTCTTGTTCTTTGCATTTCCCTCCCTTAGTCCTATAGCATCTATAGAAGAACCAAGTGAACAAAAACAGGTTTATGCCTAGACACTTTAGCTCTCTGATACTGGCAATAGAATATCTGGCTCCAGTATGCTAAAAGGATGAAAAGAAAGTCTCTACAGTGATTTCTGTCAATCTACAAAGTGAAATGGAACTATAGAAAGTTTCACTTAGCCAGTATTGCCCACAGAGACCCTTTATTGTTGCTACATCACTCAGGACTTCTGCATATTATCTGGGTGCTGATGAGCAGCCACATCACAAACCAAAAAAAGCACCAAAAGCAGCTGTTGCCTCTCCCTAGTGCTGAGTTCTTCTGGTCCTCTAACTTCTTACAAATGAGCAGAAGAACAGAGATGCAGGTACAATGATTCTCCTGTTCTCCAAAGGAAGACCTGGCTGTGAGCTGCCTCATTACCAGCTTTTGTCATGCTCCAAACTGGTGCTAATCTTACCATCAAATGGGATGGTTTGAAGCTTCAGTTGCTCTGTGTAGCTTTTCCGGAGGTATTCAGCAGCCTCCCCAAACTCAGTCATATCTAACATAGACATCTTGCCTGGTAGAAAGAAAAAAGTTTGGCAGCAGCAAAAAGAGTTGAACCAAAGCCTCCAGAGCACTGAAACAGAGGGAGACAGAAACAAGGGCTCAATTAAGAGAGAAAATACCTGCTTCCTGGCTGCCTAGAGATGAGACAGATTTCAAAATGCCATTAACTTGAGTCTATAAATAAATATATTGACAATGAACTATAAATTCAGGTTTTCTAGTGTAATTACTAGCTGCAATGCATCTCTTGACTGTATTGAGATTTAAAGTGGAATTTAGTACTGATGCTATTGATGTCTGTCTTTTGCACATTTATATTTTCTTTCACCCCCAAAAGAGTCCACATTAAACCCCATTTTCACGATAAATGCTGCTAAAACAGTTCTTAGTTCTTAGCACTGTCAACATAAATGTCACTTTTACAAATCCCATGAGAAGATAAGATTCTCCTGCTCCAGAGTTAGCATTGGAAAACAGTCACAATAAGAGCTGAAGTGTAAACTCACAAAAAATCACTGGTGTCTTCTAGGTAGGTGCAGCAATCACTGTTCAGACAAGTGATATTATGATATTACTTCATTTTGTCTATACAAAACAATATCTTGCAACCGAACAGCAATGGCACATCTAATGCTTCAACAAGTGTTACTAGTTAGTAACTTTGTAGATTGTGCAGATCTTATTAAATATGCATTTTTCTGTCCATTTCTACATCTCAATCATGCTGGCCAGAATCACCCTCCCCTGCACCACATTAGAGTTAGTATGTCAGTCCCTTTCCTTAGGTAACTTGTACTTTGCTGGCAGTGAAGTGGGTTAGTAATCTGGAATAGGCATGCACACAGCAGACATGCTCTTTATTACTAACCTTGGTTTTAGGACTGAGTGGCTGTGTGTGTGCAGTGAAGCCCCTTTTTATTGTGTCTGTCAAGGTCAGAGTGGGAAGAGATATGTCAGAAATTCCCATGTGTCATGTCCACACAGCTCCATTGGTGCTGCTGCCCTATTGCCCAGTGAGACACAAAAGGCAAACTTCGCTTTTATCTCTCTGCAAATGCAGGCTGGTTATTTTTATTCTTGTATTGTCAGGCAAGTACAAAGGCAGTGAGAGAAGATCCAGTTTGGGAAGCAGCATGGTTCTCACAGTCAGTGTGTGCCTTCCCCATCTGGAGTGGAGCAGCGGCAAGCAGAGATAAGAACTACACTGATTCTTGCCCTTTGCTTGAATCTTCTGCTTTTCTGCACACCTCTGTCTCTGTTACTCACAGCCAAATTGCTGCCCAGAAGGGACAAAGGCTGCCACACTGCTGTCAAAGCCATGCTCATCCTGAGCATCTTCCTTAGCTTTTGCTCTGTCTTTCCTATTGGGCCAAACTCCCACTGATTTCATCTTAGCTTCTTCCCAGCAGGTTGCAGTTGGGGAAGGTGACATCAAATGCTACAAACACTAGAATCTGTTTTTCTTATTACAGTTGAAGCAAACTGCAAAAATTCTTTTGAAAAAGGACCCAATTCTCCCTTGACCCCATCCTGCCTGATAATTACACTGTTATGGCTGTGAAACTAGGGATCTGGAACTGGCTCAGCAGTTCAGTGAGATAGGGGCCAGCTGTGGAATTCAGATATCTAGCCTTCCCCTAAATTCAGTGAGGTCAGTGAATCATGGCTTGAGGGGTATGAATGATAAAACAGCAGCAAGCCACTTTATTTAGGCAACACAAACATGGAACATTTCAGCCATGGAAGCAGTATACACAAAAAAAGTTTTAAAAGACAATGCTAGAGATAGGTCTGGACCTGTTCACAAGGCCTGGACTTCCCTGAACTGTGGTGCCTTGGGATCCAGAATCCAGGCCTAATTCCCATGTGGTATGAGACCCTGCAATTCAGTAATCCAGGTCTAACCTCCCCTGACATATGGGCCACCTGGGCTGATTTGAATTTCTGATACTCGGAATTGAAAATGAGACATTTGAACTCCATGCTGTGACTGTTTGGAAGCTGGGGAGACTCACTGTCACTTATAGGACTTATCATTGTGTGGTGGTGCTAGCAGCTGGGACAATGTTTATCATTTAAAGCCTACGTTTTTTTATTACCTTTGTTTTGGTTGTTTACTGAAGAGTAGAAGCAGAAGTTTTCCAAGTCATGTGTGTCTGGGTGGATGAGAAGGCCAGTGCTATATTAGCTCCATAAGTCTGCCCAGCTATCACACCTATGGGAGCCCATTTGACACTGCTCTTTGACCATAGGTATGGCCCCATCAAAGAACAATGCTTACCATACACCACTCTGGCAGTAGTCATTATTTATTTACTTATTTATTCATTGTATATGCTGCCCTTCCCAGCAAAGACTCAGGGCAACATGTCTTCTGGCACTTCAGAAGTTGCTCTACCCAAAACTGGTAAGGCCTCATCTGAAGTACTGTGTCCAGTTTTGGGCCCCACACTTCAAGAAGGAGAAGTAGGAGAAGTAGCCTCAAGTTTCAACAGAAGAAATTTAGGATGGTAATTAGAAACAGCTTTCTATGAGAGTGGTCAGGCATTGGAACAGAATACCTAGTGAAGTTGTAGAATTTCAATTTCCTGGAAATTTTCAAGGCCAGGTTGGACAGAGAGTAAGCTGGGATGGTTTAGTCAGGGATGATCCTGCCTTGAGCAAGGGGTTGGACTAGATGATCTCATGAGGTCCCTTCCAGCCCTACTTTATTATGATCTGGGTATCAGCAAAATAGCATTACATTGTGACTGATACAAAGCTGTTGTCCACTATTTTGTGCAGTGGACTCCAAAGCCAGAAATATGCTAATTACGCAATCAGACAACTTCCAAACTACATGATATATATAAGGACATGTACAGCAAGACTGATGCACGTAACTTTCCCAAGCAAGGTGTAGCTTGTAGATGCTGAGCTTTGTCCTGCACTTTCTCTGGCTATGCCTCTGTAGTGAAAAAAAAATGGATTGCCACATGCTGTATTGTAGAAATCATACTGATCAGCCCACAGAACAGTGAGCCCCCTGGGTACGCACTATTCTGCATGAGGAAGGGTTGAGAATCAAGCTTAGACAATGTTCCCGTTTAGATGGTGATCTCTACAAAGGCTTAGGAAATCTGGGTTCAGTTTCTGGCCATGTCATTGGCCTGCTGAATGACCTTGGGCAAATCATCTTGCACCTCAATTTCCCCTTCTGTAAAATGGATATAATGGCACTGTCCTCCTTTGTGGTGTGCTGTGAGTCTGCTGAAGATAAATGTTGTCTGAGGGTTTAGTGATGTTGTTAGTTGCTCTTCAGAAACAGACAGGCTGAGGAATAGCCTCCTTGAATCACCCACTCACCTGTTAATATTCAGTTGTCCAGAATTAAAGTGGGTTTATTTAAAACACTTGTGACCCAAGCCAAAGTCAGCAGGGGTTCTGCCCTTGTGCTTTGGAGCATTCCTTTCCTCCCCTCAACCAAGTTCAGAGGCTATCCAGATGAACAAGTCTTTCCCAAGAACACTATTAATAAAGGAACAAGGAGATGGTGAGGATAGATACAACTGTTTCCTAATAGTGATAACTGCTATTGACAGGACATAGGCCTCCCCTTGCTTGCATTAGAAGCAATTCCACTGGGTTACACTGGGTAAATGAACCCTACAGTAGCAGTGCTATTTTAGCATTACTTCATTAAGCCTGACAAGCCCAGGTCAGTCAAACAGCACCATCATCTTCATTTGACAGATGGGGAAATTGAAGTCCAAGGAGGCTAGGAACCATTATACAAAGGGATATAAGTTGTTCTAGCACAGAATGTTGCGATGCATAACTCTTGGATCCTGACTTGGAGAGAGAGACATTCAACTGAACTAATGTAGCTGATGTTAACATAGAGTGTAATAATAGTAAAATATAACCATGTTAGTCTTGTCCTGTAAGCAACTTGAAAACTCCATTTTGTATCCTTCTGCTTGATGTAAATGAATGAACTCTACATAAACTCTATGTATGAGTGTGTGTAAAAGGGTGAATGGTAAGACAATGGCATAGAGATGGGAGAAGAAGATTTAACTGTTTATGTTAGCAACAAGGCACCAAATGTAAGTTACAAGTCAGTAAACTAATTCATGAATGGCTGAAGAATCTCTTTTAAGCCTAGGGCACGAAAAAGATAATGAGGAGAAGGAATGCACCCATCTTGACAGATGGGCAGCAAGAACACTCCAAGGCTAAGCTAAGCTGAAAACAAAAGAAGAACAACTGCAAAAACAAAAGCTGGGTATAGAAAAACACCAAAACACTGAAACAAAAGATGCCAATCCCTATAAAAGAACACTTTGAAAATGCCAAGTTGGGCGCTTCTCTTTCTCTACTGCTGTTTTATTAGAGCACAGATGCATCTGTTCACCCTGCTCCAGTTGTTATCTTTAAATCTGCTATCTTCAGCATCATCTACTCAGTAAGCCTGGGTTAGCCACCCTGGGCTGATCTTGAACAACTATTGCTGGTAACTATATCTGGTATATATGTAGATGAAATAGTTGTTTTGTGTATATGTAGGCCTGTATATAATGATGTGTATGATGATTTGCGCGTGAATGGTGTGCCCGAACCTCTATGTCTAACTCATGTGATCAATAAACGTGGCACCTTGCCTTATCCCCCTTTATAAAGTCTCGCTTGTGATCTGAGCAATTGGCAATTTAAGTAACAAAGCTGCCTGTGGCAGACTACAGGAAACACTGAAGTGAGGGATGTATCTTCAGCCTTGCCCTTCTCGGAGCTTACCCTCTCTGGACTTCAGCTTCCCCATTTGACAAGAAAAGATGATAACAGGTTTAATGAACTACATTCATTTGGATTTGCAGCCTTGAACTGCCTTCTTGAATTAAGGACCCAAGTCACTTCTGTGAATAACCAAATCAGAGTCACTCCCTTCTTTAAAACACAGCTTATGCCAGGGGTGCTAGTGTTCCCTTTTTCAGTTGCCTTTCAGATAAAGCCCTCCTCTAGGATAGTGAAGACTTGAGCCTAAGTCCACACTTCTCATCTCTTAAAATAATATCCTAAACATTAGCATCATAAGGCACTCTTTCCACTCCCCAGCTCTGATAAATGTGTACCATTTTATAGAACAGAAGCCAAGATTCCCTGGGCTGTAGAGGCAGACTGTTAAAGTCCCATGTGCATCCAGGTCTGGAGGACCACTGCTAAAATGATCTCCTTGCCCTGGGGAGGCAGGAGCAATCCCTTCGCACCCTGGGGATGTGGGGAATGTAATGATTTAGGTCCCACAGTAAATAAGGACAACTTTGAATGAGGAGGAGAACAGGCCTTTAATGATACCGCAGCAGGGGGTCCCTATAGCACAGACCATGTGGCTGCCTCCATCTTGATTTCCCCTTACTTCTCAGGGATCATGTTCAAATTCCTCACCTGATAACATGTTCCCTTATAAGGGACTGTCTCCAAAGTCTAATTCTTATCACTACATCTTCCCTTTAAAAAAACAAACAAACTGTCACAATATAAAAGCAAAAACTCCACAACAACAACACAACAACAATGCTAGACAAAACCACCACCACACCAAAAAATCCATAATCTACAGAGGAGAGGTTACCAGCACTTCACTCTGGAGTGAGTCTTTACCACTCACTTTCCTATTCTTCAGGTCCCTTTAACTTATTCACAGACCTCTATGGGCCTTTTTGGCCATTTCACCTGTCTCTTGGATCTTTGGAGTATCGGCTCCTCATTGAAGGTTTGGGGGCTGTCTGTTGCATCGTTAGTATCTTCACCTTCTGAGGATGATGATGATGATGAGGAACTAGGAATTAGTTGGAGGCTAATCCAAGTTTATCTCTTGCCAATGTCTGAGAGCTAAGTGGAAGCAGAAGTAGGTCTCACTGGTTATGTCAAAGCATGCCCCCTTGGTCTGTCTGGAATAGATAGGACCATAGCTGTTTCACCATACCCTACTGGTCCCATGTTCTCAACAAGTAATTCCCCAGACAAACTCTATCACCTGGCTTTGGTAGTGAAAGCTCAAAAGATCTTGTATCGAAGTAGTATTTCTGTTTCTTCTTCTGCTTTCTTTCATTCTCCTTATGACTATCATGTTAGGACTTTCCGATAAGGTGTTAGTAATGGGCAGATTTGACCATATCTGCCGGTCCATTAACAACCGTGCTGGAGACCAGCCGTTGTCTTGAGGTGTGCTATGATAAGCCAGTAGTGCTTTACATAAATCCACTCCATTGTCCAATGCCTTTTTCATTAGGTTTTTTACCGTCTGAAGGGATTGCTCTGCAAGGTTATATGATTGGGGATAACTGGGACTTGATGTGGTGTGACGAAATCCCAGTCCATGGCAAATTGCCTAAACTCTGCACTGGAGAACTGTAGCCCATTATCACTGAATACTTCATCTGGTATTCCATGCCTTGCAAACATTGTCTTCAGGCAAGCTATTGCTGAGCAACGGCTGGTACATTGCAACGTACAGATTTCCGGATACAAAGAGTAGTAATCAGTAACAAAGAGTAATAATTTCAGGCAGAACCTCTAAAGCATGGGTGGTCAAAATACAGCCCATGGGCTGGATCCAAGCATGCTCCCTTAGTCTGTCTGGACTAGATAGGACCGTAGGTGAACTAGCTGTTTCACCGTACCCTGCTGCCAAGGGTATTAAATACACCCAAGAGTTCCATGTAAAAAGATCAGTGCCCACCTTCTCATAGGCCCTGTGTGGAACAGGGTGAGGCTTTAGGGCAGGGGTGGGTAATTATTTAGGGCAGAGTGCTGCTTACCCAGTTTTGGCAAGCTGTTGAGGGCTGCATGGGTAGCCCTGCCTCTTGACAGGTGCCCTGCCCCTTGGTCACCATCTTGGGACCAATGTCCCAATGTCTTGGGACTAATATCCTAGGGCCAGCACCAGTGGGGCCCAGAGCAGGATGGAGGTTGGCAGGGGTCTGTGGAGCTGCACTGGGGTGCACCAGAAGGGAGAGGAGGGAGCTGGCCTGGCTCCAAAGAGCCCCTGCCACCCTGTTCTGGGCCCTGTTGGCACTGGCCCTGGGCCACTGGTGTGGGATCCATGTACGCACTCACACCCAGTGCCCCTAGCCCCACAGTACAGACAGGGGGCAGCATGCAGCCCAGCCCCCTGCTCGCCAGCAGTGAAGGAGCTGTTGCTGAATGTGAGTAAAGACACCCCCTCTCCCATCCTGTGACCAGCGCTTCCTGCCTGTGCCTGCTCAGGACAGCCCCATGCAGGCTGTGAGTGGCTGCAGCACAGCGCTGGCTACAGGGTGGGCAAGGGGCCACTTTTCCCTGGGCTATTTCCCTGTCCTCCCCCTGTCCCCTTACCTGAGTTTCTGGCACCAGTGCAGTCACATGGTTGCAGGCCAGAAGCTCCTGCTGAGGGTTCTAGCTGGTGGGGTGGGGTTGGTGGGGCCTGCTGTTGTGAGAGCCCACCGGGCTTCCCCTGGGTCCTACTGTGCCTGGTTCCTGTCATTTTTGACAGAAACCAAAGATATATAAATATAATTTTAAAAAAATGTTTAGGGGCCCTGTGGGCCAGATAGAATGGCCTCATGGGCTAGATCCAGCCTATGGGCTGTATTTTGCCCACCTGTGCTTTAGAGGTTCTGCCTGCTGGCTGGGTGTGAATTTCAAGCAGGTGGAACAGTTTTCAACTGTATTAGCAATGTCCTGATTGATCCTTGGCCAATACATCACCTCTCTTGCTCGCTTCTTGCATTTCAAACAGAACTTTCCTAATGCAGCACATTGTTTGGAGCCATGTTGCATTCTACACTAGCTGCATGCTTGCCTGTATTGCATCTGCCCCTTAGTAGCAGTTTAGCAGCTGGGGCAGCCTCCATTTGTAGTGGCTTTTTCTGTTTGTCTTTACTATGTATTGCATAGACAGTGCCCTGAGCTGCATTCAGCTCTTTGGCCTGAGCCTTCGTAGTTTCAGCTGCTCTACAAATCTGTATTGTTTTTTCTAGGGATAGGTCTCCTTCCCATAGCAACTTCTCTCTTAATCAATTGTCTATAATGCCACAAATTATTCTATCCCTGATCAGAGAATCTGTTATGTCCCCCAAAAACACAGGTCTTGCTGAGCCTTTTTAATTCTGTGATATAGTGCTCTATGCTTTCATCTGGTTTGAGCATAGACATAAAAATGTATGTCTCTCAAAAGTCTTATTGTGTTTTGGCACACAATATTCTTCAAATTTATTCAATATCTCATTTAACTTCATGTTTTGGCCTGGAACAGTGTAAAGTTGTTGTATACCTCAAGCGCTTCTTCCCCTATCACACAGCAGCTAACTACAACTCAAAACTTTGTCTAAATTTTCTCCAATTCTCAGCTATATTGCCTGAAAATGAAAGGGGCTTGTAATGCATCCATGTTTAACTGTGTCTCTGAGCTGGTGACACTTCTGCCTTGCAGGGAGGGTACTGTACTCACAGACACCTTTGTTCCTTGCTGAGTACAGCTTCCAGGCCCTGAGTTACCAGCTTTCTGCTAGGGATAACGCTGCAGATACATCTAATCTTCCCCATTCACCACTGCTGACACCATGTAATAATATAAGGTCTCACAGTGAATAATGACAACTATGAATGAGGAAGAGAACAGACCTTTAATGATGCCACAGCTTGAGGTTCCTCTAGCACAGACCATGTGGCTGCTAGGCCTGTGCAAATAGGCAGATATTCGATTCGGCTTCAGATCCAGTCAGTTTGGATGCCAGCAATCCAATTCAGAGCTCCAGATCAGTTTCCCACTTCAATTCGGCCAAATCGGTTCCGAAGCTTTGGAGCCAATTCAGAGATCTGGCTATAGGGTATAATGGAGAATCAATGAAATGTCTAAAACTTTGTTGTTTTTTGTCTGATTTGGATGAAACTTGAAGAGATGGTAGCCTCTGCTGAGTGCATGAAGTCTGTCAAGTTTCAAGGAGATAGGCGCAGGGATTTTGGGGAAGCTGCACCCCAAATTCTTGAAAGCAAAACTCATGTCATGTGTACATGTTATGCTACAGTGGGGTGAAAACTGCAGGGGTGATCACCCCTGCTGAGGCCACAAAGTCTGTCAGGTTTAAAGGTAATAGGTGCAGCAGTTTCTGGGAAACTGCACCCCAAATTCTTGAAAGCAAAACTCATGTCACGTGTATGTGTTACACCACAGCAGGGTCAAAACTGCAGAAGTGGTGGTGGCCACTGGTGAGGCCACAAAGCCTGTTAAGTTTCAAGGAGATAGGTGCAGGGGTTTGGGGGAAACTGCACCTCAAGCTGCTGACAGGCAAAATTAGTGACATAGATGACCCTGTGTGTGTTCAGGTGCGGAGAAGGGTGGGTGAAAACTGCAGGAAGGGTAGCCCCTGCTCAGGCCACAAAATGTGCCAAGTTTCAAGGTGATAGGTGCAGGGGGAGTCTGTCTTCTGGGGCCCTGCACCTCTGGCTGCTAACAGGCAAAACTCGTGACATGGGTGAAACTGTGCGTGTTACGGCGTAGCAGGGTAAAAGCTGCAGGCTTGCTAGCCACTGCTAAGGCCACGAAGCCTGCCAACTGTCAAGGAGATCAGTATGGGGGGGGTTCTGGGGGGCCTGCACCCCTAGCTGCTGACAGACAAAACTCGTGACATAGGTGCTTGTGCAACTGACTGTCTGTCTTGGGGCAGTTGATTGTCTGAATTGATTCTTTCCTCTCCTTATCTGTGGTTGTGTAGGTGTTACTCCTTGTTAATTAACTTGTTACATTAGTTAGCTACTGTGTATTGAGCTGGTCCCTAAGTGAATCATGGTTGATTGGTAACTGGTAACACAGTGGCTTAGCAGCCAGGCCTGAAGTAGTCCCATGTCCCCCTTCACCCCTCGCCCCCTGTGCCCCATGACAGACACAATTGCACAAGCACCCATGTCACAAGTTTTGCCTGTCAGCAGCCAGGGGTGCAGGGCCCCAGAACCCCTTTGCACGTATTTCCTTGGCAGCTGGCAGGCTTCATGGCCTCAGTAGGGGCTAGCAAGCCTACAGCTTTCATCCTGCTGCACCTTAACACACACAGTCACTCATGTCACAAGTTTTGCTTGTCCGCAGCTTGAGGTACAGTTTCACCTAAACCCCTGCATCTATCTCCTTGAAACTTGGCAGACTTTGTGGCCTCCACAAGGGCTACCATCTCTGCAGTTTTTACCCCACTGTGGCTTAATACATATGTGTGACATGCATTTTGCTTTCAGGACTTTGAGGTGCAGTTTCCCAGAAACCCCTCCACCTATCATCTTGAAGCACAGCATGGATTATGCTCTCAGGAGGGGCTACCATCCCTACAAGTTTTATCCAAATCAGCCAAAATACAACAAAATTATAGGTATTTCATTGATTTTCCATTATACTCTATGGCCGAATTGGCTCCAAATCTTTTCCAAAGTGATTCCGAAGCTCCAAATCGATTCAGAAAGCCTAAAGCTTCCACCAATTTGATTCAGATTCATAGATTCAGCCTCTGAATCATCTGAATCATCTCTGAATCAGAATCGTGATCTGAAGCTTTGCACAATCCTAGTGGCTGCCTCCATCTTGATTTCCCCTTGCTCCCCAGGGATCATGTTCAAATTCATCACCTGATAAGTCATTCCCTAGTAAGGGACTGTCTCCAATGTAACCCTGATCACTACAGGGAAATCCCCAGAGCCAGAAGATCACCATGGCCCTCAGCTACAAAACTAATACACATTTTAAAGGCCTAATTTCATAGCTGGTTGGAGCTTTTTATCTTGTAATAGCTAAGGACCTACTTAATTCACAATTTCTCAGATCTTGTAGAAACTGCAAAATCTGGTATTGTCCGTGAAATAAAAAGAAACTTAATAAAAAATAAAATGTTGGCTCCCCAGTGGGAGCCAGGGGTCCTTACTGCTGGGAGAGGAAGGTTCCAGCTGGCAGGGTGGCACATAGGACAGCAGGCAAGATAGCAGCTACCCCCTTGTCCCTCCTCCACCTGCTGGGGCTTCTCTACCAGTCAGCAACTAGGGGTAGAGCTGAACAAAGGGCAGCCATCAGTCAAGATGGCAGCTGCTCCCTCCTCTTCCCTCCTCCTGGGGCCTCTCTACGAATCAGTGCCAAGGGGTGGGGCTGCCACAAAATGACTGCAGAATTAGAATGTTATGCTATGATCAACTCACTAAAATTGGTAAGTCCCCTGCAATTTAGGTAGACCCCTAGTGACAGCTACTTTGCATGTGTAGCTGGTCTCCAGATAACTGTGCAATTAACCAGTTAATTGCACAATACCTGTAACATGTAGAAGGGGCCTCAGGGTGTGGATTCATGATGCAGAGTAAATTTACTCCATAGTAAGGAACTGACACAAAATCCACTCTTTCAAAGTTCCTGCCTGCTGTAGTCTCTATTAAAGTGTCTACTTGCTTGTGGCAAGAGAGTCAGAAGATTATAATTGACTAGGGGACTAAACATGTGACCAATATTGTGATATGACTTAAACCAGTATATAGTTACATTGAACTTTCCAAGGGACAACTTTATCCTAGAGGAAGTGAGGTATACTGGTGTAAAGCTGTGCATCATGTGTCCTCTCCAATTTTCCTATGGAGTAAAGTATTTTGTAGTAAATGTGCTGTGTGTCCATACTTTCTCTCTCACTCTCTGTCTTCAATTCTTTTCTGCACATAAAACACCTTCAATAGGAAGAGTAGAGAACACTTCTTTCCCCAGCATAACCAGTATGTTCAGTGGTTACCACACTCTTCTGGGAGGTGAGAAATGTAGGTTGAACCTCCTCAGAATGAGAAGGGAACTGGCTCTTCCTCTAACCATAGGCTATTATATAAATATAGGGAAGTTTCATCATCTAGCTGTGCTTTTGAACAAAAAGTTGCAGCTACTGTCTGTTTTATTTGAAACTTGATCCTATAAATGCATGTCAGGAATTGAGCATTTCAGGGAAGACAGGCAGAGTCTGGGCTCATCTAAGCAGTGAGGTTGGACTAGATGACCTTCAGAGTTTCCTTCCAGTCCTTCTTTTCTAGGATACTATGATTCTATGATCAAAAATAGGCACCAGTCTCCTCAGACCTGAGAAGATGACAGCAATGCTAGACATGCAGAAAAGCAAAACTGTAGAGTCCTGAGCTGATTTATTGGCAAAACCACAGTCACCTATAGGCTTTAGGTGCTGAAGGGGCAGGTGTCAGTTTTGACAATCACACTCTTGTACATTTTAGATATGGGTCTGGCCCTAGGTGTCTTTCCAAGTTTACGCATTATGGAGACAGTAGAAAAGGGCTAGACTTAGGCCCTCCAGATGATTTAGCCTGAGAACATTCCTTCAGAGACTATACTTCTCCCAGGGTATGGGCACAGCATCTGAACAGTCAGCTTTCTCAACTCCACCCCCTTCCCCCTTTACTGGATTAATTCTAAGGCTTTTATTCTGGTAACTCCTTGTATTGTTATTGCAAACTCTCATTCCTTTCTTTCTTTCCTTATAGTCCAGATGTGTCTATCAAAAGCAAGAGCAAACCCAAAGAAGTAGTTATATGAAATTGTAACTCAGGGAACTGCTGAAATGAGGTTGGCTTATCATATGTTTCTTAATGTTGCTTCAAGTCCCTGGGATGGTTTGTGCTGTATCTTAAAGAAAGAACCATAAATCCATGCATGTGGCACAAAACAAATCTGTGTGCACCAAGCAATGTGTAGATGTGTAAGTGTTAGGGGTGTGTGAAGTGGGCCCTATTCAATTCAGATTCAGATTCAGCCCAAATCAGGGACAGTTATTTGATTCTTTGATTTGGATCACTGTCCCTGATTTGATTTGGGGGAATCAGAATCTGAAGATTCAATGCTGATTCACAGAATCAGCAATTCGGACATAGACACGGCTTTAAATGTTTTTTCTACATACCTCATGGTACCAGTGCAGCTTGTGAACGCTGTGATGCTGGAGTGTATGGAGCATTCCACAGAAGTGTGGAGGGGACCTCCACATGCTTGGCAGTGAACCTGGAAGTGGACCGGAAGTACTTCTGGTCCGCTTCCAGGTCTGCTGCTGAGTATGCTGGGGAGCCCCCTGTACTCCAAAGGGACACTCCATGCACCCCAGCATGACAGCATTCACGAGCTGCCTGCTACCTAGAGGTATGTAGAAAAAACATTTAAAGTTGTGTCTATGTCCAAATTGCTGAATCTTTCCAAATCTCTCCAAATCAATTCAGAGGATTCCGATTTGATTCAGAGAGATTAAAGGGTCCTCTGATTCGATTCAGATTTGGAGATTTGGCCACTGAATTGGGCTGAATCTCTGCCAAATTGAATCGGGGACCAAAGATTCACACAGCCTTAGTAATTGTGTGTGTGTGAGTGTCTGTGTGCATTATATATACCAACTGTGAGCATGTTTGTGTGACTGTATGCAAGAGTGTGGGGTAGGATTTTCAAGAGCATCTTTATGACCCAAGACCATAAGGCCCTCCAACTTTAAGCGGGGCTGGTGCTCCTTGTGGCAGAAATGCCACTGTGGGTGCCCCTCTCCAGAAACCTCTCTCTGTGCCAGACTGAGAGGCTGGTGTTGAATCCCTCAGGGCAGGGATCTCATCCCTGTCTGCATGACAAAAGCCTGGGCCTGGGTGGCGGATGCTCTGGTCACCTGGGCAAGGGAAAAGACCTGGCCCTGTGTGCGGCCCAGGTAGCCAGGGATGCTTGGGAAATGGGTCGGCTTGTGACCAGTTTCAGCAGCTTCGATTGGACCGGGCTGCTGAGGTCAGAGAGGGGCTAAAAGGCCCCGGGTGAAGAAGAAGGGGGGCCAATAGCCATTAGCCATGCGGTCATCCAGGTGAACCTGAACAGGCTCTCTCTGCATGCCCTAAGAGTAATCTGCATCCAGAGGAAACTCCAACTACCTCTGGATAATGAGAGTGAGTAAGCTACTTGAGATCCGATTAGATATTTAGAGTGCAGTATTTCAGATGCGTGTTTAAATGGCTACCTCAGCCACCCTGGTTTGCTCTATGGGATTCCTTTGATATTCCTCTATTATTTCTATGATATTGCTCTAC
>JAGPOW010000797.1:21223797-21249810 GCA_030014935.1 Caiman crocodilus | reverse complement strand
GGACAAGGCTGAACTCCTCAATGAGTTCTTTGCCTCAGTGTTCCTAAGTGAGGGGCAAGATAAGTCTCTCACTGGGATTGTAGAGAGGCAGCAGCAGGGTGCCAGACTACCAAGCGTAGACCCTGAGATGATGCAGAGGCACTTGGAGGAACTGGATGCCTTTAAGTCAGCAGGCCCAGATGAGTTCCATCCAAGGGTACTAAAGGCACTGGTGTCATTGCAAAGCCACTGGTGGGAATATTTGAACACTCATGGTGCATGCGCCAGGTCCCAGAGGACTGGAAAAGGGCCAATGTGGTGCCCATTTTCAAGAAGGGGAGGAAGGAGGACTCAGGCACCTATAGGCCAGTCAGTCTCACCTCCATCCTTGGCAAAGTCTTTGAAAAAATTATCAAGGCTCACATTTGTGAGAGCCGGGCAGGAAAAGTTATGTTGAGGGGAAACCGGCACGGGTTAGTAGCGGGTAGATCATGCCTGACTAATCTAGTCTCTTTTTATGACCAGGTTACAAAACGCCTGGACGCAGGAGTAAGGGTTGATGTCATATACTTAGATTTCAGGAAGGCCTTTGATACGGTATCCCACACCATAATGGTGAACAAGTTAAGAGGCTGTGACTTGGATGACTACACAGTTTGGTTGGGGGCAAATTGGCTAGAGAGTCACACCCAGAGAGTCGTAGTGGATGGGGCGGTATCAACTTGGAAGGGTGTGGGCAGTGGAGTCCCACAGGGCTCAGTCCTAGGACCGTTATTCTTCAGTGTCTTCATCAGTGACTTGGATGAGGGAGTGAAGTGTACTCTGTCCAAGTTTGCAGATGACAAAAATATGGGGTGTAGAAGACATGCCGGAAGGCAGGGAACAACTACAAGCAGACCTGGACAGGTTGGACAAATGGGCAGAAAACAACAGAATGCAATTCAACAAGGAGAAATGCAAAGTGCTCCACCTAGGGAGGAAAAATGTCCAGCATACCTACTGCCTAGGAAATGACCTGCCTGGTGGAATGGAAACGGAAAGGGATCTTGGAGTCCTACTGGACTCCAACATGAACATGAGTTGTCAGTGTGACGAAGCCACTTGTATTGTTAAGGGCTTGCAGGCCAAGCCCTATGAGGAGAGACTGGGGCACCTGGACCTCTTCAGCCTCTGCAAGAGAAGGTTGAAAGGTGACTTTGTGACTGCCTATACGTTCATCATGGGGGCACAGAAGGGAATTGATGAGGTTTTATTCACCAAGGCCACAAGCTAGCAGAAAGCAGATTTAGACTAGACATTAGAAAGAACTTCTTCACAGTTAGAGTGGCCAAGGTCTGGAATGGGCTCCCAAGGGAGGTGGTACTCTCCCCTACCTGGGGGTCTTCAAGAGGAGGTTAGATAGGCATCTAGCTGCGGTCATCTAGACCTAGCACTCTTTCCTGACTATTCAGGGGGTCAGACTCAATGATCTATTGAGGTCCCTTCCAACCCTAGCATCTATGAATCTATGAATTTCTTACAGACCTTACCGGCAGTATGCAATGATGGGTCCGACACCACTAACCAAAAATGGTGGAGGAGCCACTCCATCTGACAGAATATTATACTGTAGCTGCAGGGGAAGGAGAGAACCCGAAAAGAGAGAGAGGTGGGGGACCATTTCCACACACAGAACAAGCAACCCAGCAGCTCCCTCCAGAAGGGTGGAGACAGCCCACAAGGAAGGACGCCCGGGAAGCTACCAGGAGGTGGTCTGCTATCGATGTGGAGAAAGGGGCCATATATCCCAATTTTGCCCAAGAGCTACATAGGATTCATCTCCCATGGTTGAAGGACACAACGAAAAAATGGACTGCAGCTTCGGGAGACACCAAGGACCAGGCCAGAAGAACAAACCTGTAGTGGAGGTCTGCATAGGCAATACCATCATTCTGGCTATAATAGACACAGGATGCTCCCAATCCATGGTACGTAATGATTTGGTGCCTTCACACTTAGGGGTTCCGGGTACCCCAATCTCCATGGTCTGTATGCATGGGACTGTGTACACCTACCCAAGAAGGAAACTGGAGCTCTCTGTATTGGGGAAAACAGAAGAGATTTTGGTAGGGCTAACTAAGACTCTCCCCTGCCCGATGCTGCTAGGGTTGGATTGGCCACACCTGGAAGAGGTGGTCTTCCAGCAGATGATAGACAGCCCCAGGACCAAGGCAAGGAAACCCTGGGTGCTTTGCTTTGGGGATGAGGAGGAAGACCTGGATATTAACCAGGTGATAGAAGGTGGGAATTTCCCTCAGGAACAGCAACAGGAGCCCTTGTTCCAGAACCTATGGAAAACCCAGTTGGAAGAATCAGAGAGCGCGACAGGACCAACATCAAAACCACCTTGGAACCCACGATATGAAGTAAGGAGGGGTCTTCTCTACAGAGTAGAAGATCTAGAGGTAGGAGGTGAGAGAGCCGAGGTACTGGTACCCCAAAGATACTGGAAGAGCTTACTATGAGTTGCCCACACCTTATCCATGGGGGGGCCTCTGGGATGTGATAAGATGGAGGCCCATCTCAAACATGGGGTCTTTTGGCCTGGCATTTATAAAACGATGGAAAAATTCTGTGCGGCTTGTCAAGAATGCCACAAGACAGTGGGGGGGGGCAGAGGGGTAAAACCAGCCAGAGTGCCATTGGTCCCTATGCCCTTGATTGCTTGGCCATTTGATTGCATAGCCTTAGATATCTCTAGGCCTTTCCTGCATAGTAAGACTGGATACCAGTTTATATTAGTAATCATCCATTATGCCACAAGGTTCCCGGAAGCCATCCCACTAAGATCCGTGACCGCTCCAACCATAGTAACAGTCCTACTCGGATGGATAGCCTGGGCGGGAATACCCCGTGAGATACTAACCAATCAAGGAAAACACTTTATGTCTAAAATCTTGAAAGGGGTGTGCAAGGTCCTAAAAATAGAACTATGTACCTCTGTATACCACCCACAAATGGATGGGTTAGTGAAGCGGTTTAATCGTACACTCAAGGGAATGCTTAGGGCATGTATTCAGGGGGATCCATTAGAGTGGGACGCGCTGTTACCCCCATTGCTATTTACCATAAGGGAAGTTCCACAGGCCTCAAGGAGGTTTGCCCTGTTTGAACTAGTTTACAGACATAGGCCCCGGGGCCTACTTGACCTAATATGCAAAGAATGGACACAAACCCAGAGGGATGACTCTCAAACCCGGGTGATAGGAGAGTTCAGAGAGAGATTGCAGAAAGCACTAGAGATTGCACAGAAACACCTCAGCCAGAGTCAAGAGAGACAACAGCAACAGTATGATGCATGGGCCATTGAGAGAGAATTACAGGTAGGGGATTGGGTGGTGGTATTACTTTCAGATAGTACCCACAAGCTGACAGCTTGATGACAAAGACCCTTCAAGTAACCAAACAGATGGGACCTGTGAACTATGAGGTATTGCGTACAACCCCTACGCAGCATAGGCAAGTATACCACATTAACCTCCTGAGGAAATGGCAACAAGGGGAGGGATGGTTGGTGAAACTGGAGGAAGAGGGGGAAGAGGAAGAGGCTACTACAGTACGAAGCCTGACGGGGGCCCTGGAGGTACCCCAAGTAGATGGCCAATTAGATTTAAGATGACAGGCAGAAGTGAAAGCCCTAATTGCCCAGTTTCAAGATGTGTTTAAGGAAGTGCCAGGGGAAGCAAAAGGGGTCTGTCACCATATTGTCACCCCTCCCGGAAGAATAATTAGAAATCATTGGTGGAGGTTACAATGACACTTATGGCTGGTGGTCCAGCAGAAGATTGACCAAATGAAGAAACAAGGAATAATTGAAGAGTCCCAGAGTCCCTGGAGAAGCCCGATAGTAGTAGTACCTAAACCAGATGGCTCTATCAGGTTGCGCATGGATTACTGAAAGCTAAATGAGCTAGCTAGATTCGATGCTTTCCCGATGCCTCAGATAGATGACATGCTTGAGAAAACTGGTCAAGCCTGGTTTATAGCCACCTTGGGCCTCACAAAGTGTTACTGGCAGATCCCAATGGCTGAAGAAGACAAAGAGAAAATGGCATTTGGGATCCCAGGGGGGCTCTACCAATTTAGGAGAATGCCGTTTGGATTACATGGAGCGGCTGCATCCTTCCAACGACTAATGGAACAGCTACTGGCCCCACACCAAGGATATGCTGCGGGTTATATTGACGATAATTATATTCTCCCCCAGTTGGGAGACACACTGCGAACACCTAAGACACGAACTGGGCAGCCTCCAACAGGCAGGTCTGACGGCGAACTCATGAAAGTGTGCGTTGGGGAAGAGGGAAATGCAGTACTTGGGATTTATAGCTGGCCAAGGAACCATAAAACCCATAACAGAAAAAGTGGCAGCCATAAAATGACAACCTCTCCCTAAAACATTAAAGCAACTCAGATCGTTTCTGGGATTTGCCGACTATTATCGGCGGTTCATCCCTGATTTTTCAGAGAAGGCAGCACCTCTAACTGAGTTGATGAAGGGGCGACAAAACCCAATAGCCTGGAACCCAGGGGCCTTTGACCAATTGAAGGAAGTGTTAGGCCAACATCCCATCCTGTACATCCTAGTTTTCAGAAAACCTTCTTTTTCCAGACAGATGCATTGGCAGTAGCACTGGGGGTGATATTATTCCAGAAAGACCAAGGAATAGAGAGGCCAGTAGCTTTTGCCAGCCGGAAACTAAAGCCAGCAGAGACCTGTTACTCTACTATAGAAAGGGAATGCCTAGCGGTCTGCTGGGGTATAGAATTATTCCAATATTATCTATTAGACAGGAGGTTCATGCTTATTACAGATCACACACCCCTGCGGTGGTTAAGAACAGCCCAACTAAATAATACAAGACTTATGAGGTGGTCTCTGCCCTTACAACCTTTCTTCTTTTTGGTGGAACCAAGCAGGGAGAAGAAATGGAAATGCAGATCTCCTATCACGTCCAGGTGACGGTGCGGGTAAAGATGCAGCAATGACCAAGCAGGACACCGGAAAATCATGCACCATGTCTGGGTCTCCAAGATGCATTGGAAAAAAGATGAGCACGTGATAACAGAGGTACAAAGGATTATTTTTAGTAGGGGTCCTATTTCACCCTGAGCCTTCCTTTTACTCCCTATATTGCTGAAAAATGATATTTTCTTGTCATTGTTATTGTGCTATCCTTTTCAGAAAGAATTGGGGGGGAAGAGACGAGCCACCTTAGTGGACACAAACATTTTTGGAGAGACTCAAAAAAAAAAAAGGGGCAGCTACAACACGGGTGACACCATGGAGCGGGTGGACTACATAACTAGAGGGGAAGGTGTGTAACAGAGTTGTAGCTGCAACCCTGTTACTAAGAAGGGGTAACAGTTGCCAAAGATTAAACCATCTGGGAAACAACACCATGGGGAGCCAATGAGAACCCAGAAGGAGAAATAAGAGATGGAGGAAATTTCCCAAGGGTGCCTTAGGGAACGCACGGAGTGAAGAAGCAGAAGTCCTACAAGGCTAGGCCGAGAGGCTACAACAGGGAGTGAAACTCCCCTCCTCTCCTGCAACTGGAAGATGGGATCGCAGCACCCTAGAAGCTGGCACTCACCTGAGAAACAGGCTCCAGGGGTGAGTCACGAGCACGGAGTGGGGAAGTGGCAACAAGTCACAGCTCCGAGGCAGTGGGGACTTACAGAGAGAGAGAGAAGAGGAGTGAGCAAGGAGTCCTGGAGAGAGCTATGTTCTGTTTACAGACTCAAGACTTGGCCAGGGGGAATCCCCAGTTCCGGCATTAATTAACCGCTAAGTGGGCGATTAGCGGCTGAGATTAGGGTAATGTTTAGTGTACTGACTGTGATCATTTCCCAAGGGGTTCCTTGGCATATCCCCACAACTTCTTTTTCCTGGAGTTCTCAATGAGAGTAAAACCAGGCTGTAGATATTAAAGCACCCTTAATCAGAGATCCAGCCAACTTGTTCCTTACCATTGGTACCAGAGTGTAACAACTCTTCTCCCCCAAAATTTTGTATTAAGATCAAGTCATGGCAGGTGAGAATTGTGGGAAAAGCAGGCCCCCCAGGATGGACACACATTAATGGTGCCAGTGTTTGCACACCTTGGTGGCATATTGCACTTTAATTTCAGCCACTGTAGGAAATTCGGTGGCATAATGCATCTTAAATGACTTGGGGCGCAACAAACTAAAACTCCTCAAAGGCCACGGAGCGAAGCACCGGGCTCTGTGCAGATCTACAGCTCTGCAGGAAGCCCTGCAGACAGCCTGATAGCAGCCCAGGAAAGCAGCTCCACCCAAGAAAAGCAGTGAGCCTGATCTTTTTTTTTTCCTCCCTTGGAGCCTGCCTGCCTGAGCTGCACAAGGACCTGGTGCTTCCCTCCACAGCTGCACTGCCCCCAGGGAGTGCCTAAGCTGGGTGCCTGTGGACAGGTGCCACCGGCGCGGGCAGCTGCTGCAGAGGGAAGCACCAGCCCCCCCCTCCCCCCACCTCCTCCCAGTAGCCGAGGGACCACTCTGCCCACTGGCAGCTCGTCCTTCTCTCCCTGCCAGAGGCAGGTAACTCAGCAGGGTGTGTGCATGACACAGGAGTTTAATTAGCTCTAAATTGAAGCAGTGTTTTTTAAAACCCACCGCATTAATTTAGGGCCCCTGTTTCATCTATACATGCCCTTGGTAAATAACAATTCCCTATTTATTTTATTTACATCCTTTGAGATTTTATAGACTTCTATCATATCCCATCTCACCCTTCTTTTCAAACTACAGTCTTAACTTTTTCAGGTTTTCCTGGTATGGCACCTGATTCATACTCCATTCATCTTGTTGGCCTTTTTTGTACCTTTTCTAATTCTGCTGCATTCTTTAGGCATTTGGGCACTAGAAAATCTAAATTCATTATATCAGCTAAATCCTTCTTGTCTATGTTTAACTGCCTCAAAGAGCTTCAGCAGGTTCATGAGTCAGGATTTGTCTTTACAAAAACCATGCATGTTGTATTTGTTCATGTGACTGATGATTTAGTCTTTATTTTAAATTCTATCAATTTTTCAGGAACATAAATGAGACTCACGGGGAGCATCTACATGTGTGCATTTACTATACAGTAAGCAAAATTACTGCACAGTATAGGAACACGTCCAAACACGCACACATATACTGTGCAGTAAATACAGACAGTTCTTGAATTTACAACACAATTGGTTACTGAAAAGTTAAAACTTAACTTGAAACTGATTTTCCCATAGAAAACAATGTTATAAATGGGGGATTGGTTCCTTATCCAAGGCCTTATACCCTATTTGCACCAAAAATAACCCAGAACTTTGTACTCAATCAATTATAGATGAGTAACATAGATTAATGTATTTTATATTTATATACATTAATGTATTTATATTTTAAATAGCAATCATATTGATTTGAGGCAACTGCTAGACTTTTTGAAGGGCTCTTGGTTGGACTTTTTGAAGGGTTCTTGGCTGGAGTCTTCTCAGGAGTCTTGGCTGCAGATTTTTCTGGAGTCTTGTCTGCTTTCTTAAAGAAAGTGTCCAAGGAACAGAGGCAAAGAAACTGTTTAAAATATCAGCTTTCTTGTCTGACGTAGCCACATGATTACTGTTTGCATCTTGCAGGGGCCCTACATTGCCTGGTGCCTTCCTCTTGCTCCCAATGTACTTGAAAATGGACTTTTTGTTGTCCTTTTTCCTTTTGTTGTCCTTTTAGCCTGAGTTCCATCTCTACCTTGGCCTTCCTAATAGCCCTTCTACACTCACAGGCTGAAGAGGAGTACTCCTCCTTGGTAATAGCTCCTCCCTTCCATTGGTTGTACACACCTCTTTAGGTCCTCAGAGATTGCTGAATGCCCTTGCTGAGTCAAGGGGGTTTCTGAGCACTCTTACCCACCTTTCTTCTCTCAAGGACTGTTACCCTTTGGCCCTGGAGGATCTCCCCCTTAAGGTACGACCATTCCCTGTGGA
The DNA here is from genome assembly GCA_030014935.1 of Caiman crocodilus. NCBI lineage: Eukaryota > Metazoa > Chordata > Crocodylia > Alligatoridae > Caiman > Caiman crocodilus. The sequence continues at coordinate 21,241,810 of JAGPOW010000797.1, read as the reverse complement.
CTCCCATCTCCTCTACCTTCTGGGTCCTCAGTGCCTCCCCCACAAGTCTCCTAAACTCATTGAAGTTGGCCCTTCTGAAGTCAAGGGCTTTAGCCTTGGTGTGAGCCCTTGACACCCTGCGTTGGATAGTGAATACCAGCAGGTGATGATCGCTATTGCCCAGGTAGTCAAGAACCTGCAGTCCCCTCACCAGGTTTGACCTAACTCTTCAGATTTATCTTCTAAAAAGAATTGATCCAGTGTGGGAATTGCCCTCACATCCTTTCCAGTAATGAATGATGCAAAGAATTCATTTAAGCTTTTCTGCTGTGACACTATCATTCCTAAGGGCACCTTTTACATGTAGGTTATCCAGTGCTTCCATGGACACCCTGGCTATCTTCCAGTTTCTAATGTATTTGAAAAAAAAAATCTTATCATTAACTTTAGTGCCTTTTGCAAGACACTTCAACTTCCTTTTAGGTCTTCCTTATTATACTTTTGCATTTGAACTACCAGAATCTGTGCACTTTACTCACGTAAGTATGCCTTCCATTGTTTGAACAATGCCTTTTTGTCTTTGATAGCTCCTTAACTCTGCTGTTAAGCCACATAGTGTCTTTATTGGATCTTTTTTGTAACTGTTTTGAATTATGGTACACACTTTTCTTGCCTGTAATATGGTATTTTGGAACAGCTTTCAACCTGCCCTTAGGTCTACACTCATGGCTTCTCCTTTTATCATCTTTCTAACTTCCTTATTTTTATGTATTTTTCCCATTCTGAAGTTAAATGTAAGTGTGGTGGATTTTTCTGACTTTCTCCCTTTCACTGGGTGCATCTACACATTCATTAATGTACAGTAGATACTGGGACATTGGTTTCACCTATGTTGATTTAAGGACATAGGCAGGCAAGGTTTTTTAGGTAAACGTGATATCTTTTATTAGATCAAGTAAATAGTTGGAAAAATTGTTCTTTGCAAGCTTTTGGGTACAAACCTGAAGCACAGAATTTCTACTCACAGAGATTCTATGGTACTTTTCAATTAAGATTTTTAACTTGTTTCTCTCTACACTATTTTTAATAGTGCCAGTCCCCCACCTTCACATCCTACTCTACCATTTTTGTAAGTTTGTATAGCATTACATTGATTATCCTCCTTTCACATGTCTCTGAAATGTCTGTGATGTCAATACCATCATTTAATACCAGGCATACTAGTTCACTCACCTTATTTTTTAGGTTTCTAGCATGTGTATAGAAATACTTATACATTTTGTCCTTGTTCAGTTGCTGTATTTATGTGTTCCATTTGATTGTGATTCTAATTATTCTGATTTCTCCTCTCTATCCTGCACTCATATTTTCTATTTTCTTCTTATCCTTTAAAAAAAGCCTAGTATTTATATAACCTCCCTCTTAAGGGCTGCATCAATTCAAACCATGTGGTCTCCCTAACCTGCTGCATTCTTCCTCCAGTTTTTAATTTAAATAATAAAAACTAAAAAGTTTAGATAGACTGAGTCAATGGCCTTCAGCCTTTCTGAGTTCCCACTGGAATTGGATTGGACCTGAAGTATCTAATTCCTCATCTAAACTGCTGTAGTGTTGCTGTGGCAGTTAAACAGCTGCTTTTCACACAGGTGATGGGCACATTTTGGTCACAAATGAAGTGATCCCGGTCTTATAAGCTTGGTAACTTAAAAGAAAGCTCTACATAAATTAGACTATAAGCTCTTCAGGGCAAAACCTATCTCTTTCTATGTGTTTTGAGGGCTTGAATAGTTCCCAGATCACTGTAGCCTGAAGCAGAGTGAATACATAGTAATAGATACAAAATATGTTCATAAGAACAGCACAAAGGTGGGTATATGCCAACCACACCAGTCAGAACCCTGGAAAAAGCAGAGACTTTTCTTGTTAGTGTTCTTTTAAGACACAACATACTTCAGGAATTAAATTCAGAAGTCTGCTCATGTGTAGTCCTCACTGTAACACAGTGGGGTCCCTAAGGATGGCTGTGTTACCCCTAGGGCAACTTTATCAGGGCAATTTCACCCAACAGGCACCCTCTATCTCACCTGCCACATCTTGCTGGTACTATTAATACAGGTAGGCTGTCCTTGATCTTTTATGCTTAGACATGGTCTTGCTGGATCCTACTGAAACCTGGGGTTTGTAGACACCTTGGCATCCTGCTTCATAGTGGATGTCTCTTGAGATGCTCTGTCTTCTGGACTATATGCGTGGATCCAAACCACCCCTTTACCATGCTCCAAGCCTTGTGGACAGTACTAACATTGTCTTGCCTAGGCCTTACTATATAATTAGGCCCCTTGTCCTCCCTGGGCTCTCTGCAGCCCTGTCTCTGCACCTTACTGGTGCCAGGCTCTAGTCCCCCCCTTGACACTGCACCCTCTGGCACCGGGGCCTGGTCTCCCCCTTGTCACTGTGCCCATGCTGGCACTGGGGTCCCCCCACTGTAGTGGTCCCCCAAGGAGGTCTTCTCCTTCCCCAGTAGCCTCATCCAAACCACTGGTTATCAAACAGCAAACAAACACAAGCCCCTGGGCTGTAACATAACAAAAGCTCATGGTATGCTCTACCCCTTTAAAAGAGTAAAACTTCTCTGGTACTAGGTGCCTAGTAGGCAAAAGTACTTTGTGGGCTCCTGGAGCCCCATTAGCCCTAATGGCAGCGTATCTGACAGCTGCCACACCTCTAGGCCATTCCTTCCTAGAGGCTTCTTCTCTTTCAACTGCTGGCAGGGAACTACACTGTCTAGTTCCAGCCCTGGGGTTTATATGGGCCCAGGGCCCTGCCTCTTCTGGACAGCTGACCAGGTGCAGGTGCGGCTAATTTCCTCATTAGCTGGTTGTCATGGTAACCTGCACCTGGGCTCCTGTCTGGCTCTTTGGGCTCTCTCCTAAGGCAATCTCTGCTCTTAGAGGAACAGGCACTTTAGTGCCCTGCGACACTCACCATGCCAGTTTGTTCAACATAAGACAAGCTGGATTTATTTAGAAAAAAGAAATCAAAGGTCTTTGTGAGTTTTTGCTAGCTCGCTGGCATATTTACATTCCGACAAGTAGTTTGTAATTGCAGGTGCATATGTAATGAAGTTTTCCCATAAATTACCCACTTGCACAAACAGACGTAGGTACAGAAACTAGACCTCACTGTAAAAACTGGGCCTTGAAAAAATTCAAATCTTATACATGTATTTAAACATTGTAGAGAAATTATCTGAAAATTAGATACAGCCACAACTAAGCAAGGGATCCCAGGACTGTTAGGCCCTGGGAAACCAGGTATTTGGGATTTTGTGCATCTTGAGGATTTTTTGCTTGTTGGTTGGTTTGAGGTTTGCTAAACTTTAAATTTTATGCAACTTTTACCTACTCACAGCAAAAAATGTTAAGATACATTTATGAACCAAACTGCTGGTGGAGGCAAGAATCTTGCATTGAATATTGTAACATCCTATGCCACTCCTGTGAGAGGGAACACCTCAAAAGACTGAAACGGGGATACTGCTTGACCTGGCAATCTCTCTCAGAAGGGGTGAAAGCAAAGACACCATTTTGTCCAGCTAGTTTACTTCATGACAGCATAGAGTGTATGGTCAGTTTGCAGCTTCCTTTGAGGTCAGGCAGCTTCTGCTGTTTGAGAAGTGCTGCCACAAAGCAGCAGGAAAAAGAAAACATTTTTAGATATATAAAACTGTGATTGTAAAACTCTAAAGCATGGCGGGGGGACTCTGAAGCAGGTGTAGCTCATTTCAAATAGGATCAGATTGCAAACAGACAGTATTCTTTTAAAGACATATTATAACTGAGCAGAATTCTGCCCTATGAAAACTCTTGTCTAAGGGGATACTTGCCTTGTTTTTAAGCCAAAAAAGAGAATAAAATAGCAGAACACAATCTTAGTTTTGGTCTTGAGCCAGAACCAAAAGAACTTGAAGGTCTTTGACAACTCTGGACTATATGGACCCCAGTTTGACTAAAAGAATTCTCTTTGCTGTGCCCATAATGCAAGTACAGTAGAAAGAGGGGAAACCTTGTGTCTGGGCTGTACACACAGGGATCAGTGGGATATTAGCACAGATTTTCATTGACTTTATTTTAAGCACATGATACAGAATGAAAGTTAGCCATCAGCACATCTCACTCAGTGGGAGTGTACGGCAACTAAGCATCTTAAACTCCTGTCTGGACAGTATAATTAAGGCTTGTGTTGTAGATACTTGAAGGGGGGGCTACTGGTTTCTCTGAAGACCCCAGTTATTCTAAGGTCTTTAGTCTCAAGAGTTATTTTGAATAACAGCACATGTTGGATTCCAGGAGTTCAGCCACATGTCATCCATGTAAAACATACAGTTGTTGTAGATTATCATGCTGCAGTGCCAGCAGGGGGTTCACAGTCTGAAGCACGGAGGTAGCCTTTACTTCGGTATTGCCTCAGCCGCTGATCAAGCTACACTCACAGTAAGTCAGTGTTTATCTCCCACTTACTAAAATAAGCAACTCTCCTGGGGCACTTGGGGCTAGGCTACCTTCCCTGAAGCCTTGGTTTCCTAGTTTGGAATCATACATTTTTGCATGGATCCAGCCCAAAGTGTGACATGAGTGTCCTAGAGAAGAAGGAAGCTGGTAACAGTCCAGACAGGAGCCAGTGTAGGAAAGCCACTCCACTGCAGTCATGCAGTGAGTGAAGAGGCCAGTGATGATGTATATCAAAGAACCAACTCCAAAGTGAGGCAGCCTGGTAGAGGCTAAGTCATGCTTTGTATTCTATGAGCTCAGGGGAAATGCAACTCCAGTAGCAATGTTCCCTGCTAGCATCTCTGTGCTACCCCAACAACAAGACAGCTCCAAGTTAAAAGCTTCACATACAATGTCTGCAAGCAAACAGGCCTTGGGACCCTGCAGGCTAGTCTGGTGCAAGACAGGTTTGCAAAGTATATATAGGGGGTTGGCACATCTGAGCTACCTTTAGGGTTGAATAATTTAATCTAGTGTGTCCTAGGCCCAAGAGTCTGCTTCAGGTAGTATGGGCTGATTAATTTTATATTATATAATATTTTCTGAACATTATTGGATAATAGGATATAGAAAATTTGGCTTGGTGGCTGCCTCAAAGCCAAGCAGTGAGTCAGGAACAAAGTGCAGATTAGCACCTAACCTCAGACCACAGCTGCCTCAGTCCATATTTAGAATGTATTATAACTGTGACTTGCCTTTTATATTCTGTTCTTATATCATTTGTCTGCCATGGAGATGGCATTATCTCCTTTGTGCCATAGGGACCTGTGAGGAAGCCAGTGTCCCCACTCAGTGCTGGGCCTTGTCCTACTGACTCCAGTAGCCATTTAGAAAGTATTACTTTTCTGTATTTCCTCATATACCATGTTTCTCCATAAGTTTCCTCCACTTGGAAGCCTTGCCTCCATACCAGTCACAGCAAGCTGGTTCACTGTAGCTTCCTAAAGCACCTTGCACCATAATTGTGGAGCACACTGGCTCCCAAACATTTCAGACTGGAGTTCCTTTCTGTAGGAAGATTTATCACAGTCTTTCCACTCCCTCTTTATCCTGTATCCTTCTATGGCATCCACTCAAGAATGACTTGAAGGAGCTGTACAGGAGGCAGCAAGGACCTTGGGTTTATTTGCTATATTTGGAAACCCTCCAGACTTTAGCAGAAATTGGGATTGGCCCAGAACTAGAAAAAAGCATCGCCCATTAAAGTGTAACAGAATCAAGCCCATGGACTATAGCTAGAAAACCCTAGCTAGATAATGGCAGACTAGTGACATATAGGAATGATACTCTGTGGCTGCGTCTATATGAGATGCTGACTGTGCAGTAGCTTATTACTACTGTACAGTAGTGTTGTGTGGCAGAAAGCTTGATGCTAAGTTACTGCACAGTAGTAACAAGCTACTGCACAGTCAGCATCATGAAAGAGCCATTTGGCATTGCTACTGTGCAGTAACTTCAGTTACTGTGTAGTCATTTAGTTTATACTCAGATGCAGCCTGTATATAGCAGTTGCTCACTTCAAAACAGAAAGCAGGATCTGCTCTGTTGAGGGGGGATATTGGCCAGTTACCAGAGGCTGCCCTTCAAACTTGCAGCAGCACAGTCAATAAGGAGATAGCTCTTCTGACAGTACTATATACCAAGCAGTAGCCTTCTCTTGGTGGGGACTTCAACACACAACTGGTTGGCCAGGAGGGAAGGGTGGTGATCATTGTCTGGATGGCTCCATTCGGCGTAAGGCATTTTTATGGACACTCTGCTTCTGTAATTGTCCTTGCTTTGGGGAACATTTTCAGCACTGCAGGACACTTTGCCTTTCCCATACTATGGAAGTAGCATGCAAGCAATGGTTGGTTCTTGTCCAGGCTGCTTTATTCTCTAATATGCATGTGCCCCTGAGAGGAGGCATCTCCATAAAGGTAACTTTTCTTTCACTTGCAGGCTGTCACCAGTTCTGGAATGTTTTCTCTTATCTTTTTGTGTTGGATTTATATACATTAGTATTAATTAGTATAATAGCACCTCTCTTGGTGTGTTCACATGTGAACAAAGCACACAGGAATAGTGCATGTAACAACTACCCTGTGTGCTTGCTGATAGCATGGATAGTTATGCTTTCACATAGTTGATTTGGGGAACACACAACAGAAGCCTAGGCTTTTGTTTATCTTTTCACCAGGGTTCACTCACCAGACTATGGCATCAGACTGGGTTTTGCCAATCCCTGGTTTGGAGTGACAGATGTCATGGTCCCCTTCCTCTACTTTTTTGCTCACAAAAGGACCTATCCTCTAATTCCTCGGTCAACTGATACCATTCCTGCGTACAGCCCTTGGAGCCAGTACACTATGGGTAAGGACTATGCTTAGTCATTGTCGTACAGCAATAAGGCCCTTTGCTCTCCACTGCCTGGTCCTAATTCCCATTCTGTTCTCTTGGAGGGACTCAGAGAGAAAAGCACCTAAGGATGAAGGTTGTTCTGGAGTTCTTCAACTCCCTTATCACAACTAGCAGAGCAGGATACTCAAGACCCATTTCTTCTCTCATGCTGGTGTCAGCCACTAGAAATTCCTGTGATGTTATGCTAGTGTCAATGAGAGGAGAATCAGCATATAGTGCTGGAGGCAAATGAATTCTGCTCTGTACTGAAAAGCTCTCTCTAGCTTTCCATTTCTTGGAGCCCACACCCTGTGGCAGGACTGGCAGGTTATTCTGTTTTTCTTCAGGCCTTTTTCTCCAGGCCCTAGACAACCAGATTTTGTTGCACCTATTGAGCAGCTAAGTGCTCAATCCTCATGCACTGGAATTGGCACTACACTGATCAAGTCCTTGAAAACCTTTTAATACAAAAAGTAGGAGAGTCCTTCTCCTTTCAACTGCTTTTTTGTGACTCAGTCTCAGGGGTAAGATGACAGTGTGTTAGAAAAGTAGGTGCATTCATGGATTTTCAGCGACTTGAACATGGGGGAATAGAATTGTACTTAGTCACTTACAAACACTTAAATGCCTAATAGGTGAAATAGAATCTGTCCCTTTAAGAGACTACGCTTACTGTATTAGGGATCACCTTATGCCTAGCCTGTCTGGGTTGCCATTGCAGGGTCAAGAGTCAATAGGAGTGTCTATGTGGCAAATGGAAACTCACAGCATAAGGCTGCCTCTGCATTGTTTGAGGTTCTGAGGATGCCAATGAGCAGGAATTACCCTGCCCTGCATTGGGAAGCAAAGGAGCAGTCAACAAACTGCTTAGAAAGGCACAGTTTTTGATATGAGTGCCTTTCTATCCCTCAGTCTGTCTTCAGTTTATTTATACTTTGCTACAGTGTTCACAGCTACTCAATATCACAGAAAAGGCTTGATGGAAAAGGCAAAGGAAGTGAAATTACTTTGGGGAAGAAATGACATTACCTGTTTTTAAATAACTTGTGTTTCATTGATCTTTTAGCTGCTCCTTTGGCAGAGATTCCAATGTCATCGCTCCAGTCATGCAGATAATACTTGGGCATTGTTTTATTCTCAGTTACTAGGAAATGGACAGTAACAGCTGCCTTTCTATCTTTAACTCATTAGAACACCCTTCAATTGTTCTTCTGCACTTCAAACAATAGAAGCATGCATTAGGGGTTTAAGATTGCTGGCCTTACCCAAGTATTTCACACTGAAATGCAGCCTGAGAGACAATAGATTTATTTTCATGCCCTTGCTCAAGCTGGTATTTATACAAAGAAGAGTTCAGAATGATAAAGAAAACCTTTACTTGTTTTTCTTTTACAATACAGGCGGCTTAGAGATTCAGCCCTCTGTGGATAGATCTGAAAACCCTCCTGCAAAAATAGCCAAATTGTGTCACATTTATGTAGCTTGTGTTAAACAGGTCACCCCCCCGATAATGTGATCAATCTGATTAATATGTTATATATCTTGAAAATATTTACTGTACTGCTATAAAAAATATACATTATATAGCAGCACCAGCTGAAACCTTAGAAAAGTGGACTTTACCCAGGTCTGTCCTCTGCACATGAGGGGGAATGCCAGGGGGGTGGGTGGTGGTAGAAAGTAAAGAAGTGTCTGTGTATACATTTTTATTTTCTGGTATATTGGGTTTTACCCATCCTATGCATATGTCAGTTTGCCCAGCAGCATAACCCCTCATGAAGCATCTGTCAGAAATATGTCAGATGGTACTGCATAACATGGCAATTTTTTTGAGAAATAATTTGCTCAGTCTTACTGTCTGTATCTGTGTGGAATGGTAAGGTGCTTGCACATTTTTAGGGTTGTCAGTAGTGTGTCTCTGTCTATGTGTGCCATGTGTTATCCAAGCACATGTCTGTGTATGGTATGTGTGTGTGGCAAAGTTCACACTAACACATCAGACTCTGGTGTTTAAGAAAAGCAGGGTCATGTCAGAACTATTTTTTCATCCCCTGCTGTTGCCAATATTATATTAGGTTTCAATTGTCTGAGTGCTAGGTGACCCTTGAAAGGGAATGCTGCATCCTAATGCCCCAAAGCCAGTCTTTGAAGGCTCTTTAACAGACAGAGGAGAGGTTAACAAGTATAATGCGCTTTTCTTTAAACTTTGCAGGACACTATTTTTAGTAAATAAAGATAATGTCACAGTTGCTGTTGTTCATCTTTTGTTGCACATACATGCCAAATACCTACCATGTCTGCCATATTTTTTATTATTTAACCTTCCCTGAGTAGCACTGCAGAGATTAGGGGCTGAATTCATCAACAAATCCTTCCCAGTGCAAAGGGTTTCTTCTTTGTGTGGGGAAATAAAAAAAGAAAACTGCAGTTTTCTTTGCCGAAAAAGCTGCTTTTGCATTTCTGTTGAACATGGGTGGAAGGCAGTTCAGAAGGACTCTGCATGTAGTGAAGATATTAAACATGGAGGGAAAGCAATTTTTCCCCTTTATTTCTGTGTAATGGAGAAAGAAGATCTTAAGTATCATTTTAAAGATAAAAAGTTCAGATGAGAGTGGAGAAAAGCTCTGCTACGTATTACATTAGACATTTGAGGCTTGCTCATCTCCTTTGGTTCTGGAGGACTTCATGCCTTGGTACTTGGGCTGCAAGTGCCAAGTGAGATGGGGGGAGGTGTCACACAATTCAAAACACTTTGCTTAATCTAATCTGTGATAAACATTGGGAGAAAAGGTTTTTTATCATTTGATAGAGAGCTGAGAAAGCCCCTACAAAAGACTCCTCCTGCAAAACCAGATGAAAATGACTAACATAAAATAAAATTTAGTTTGACCCTAGAACTTCTTCCTGCCATGACAGGCGGTTGGACTTGATGGTCTGCTTGGGTCCCTTCTGACCCTACCAACTATGAAACTATGAAAATAAAATAAAATAAAATACACTTTTTTCCATCAGGAAACAGCAAAACAGCACACTAGCTCAGGGCTTCATAACCTCTTCAGGTCACCTTTACATTAGAGAGCTCCATTCGGACTTACTCCATTTTGGCAATATAAATAGGACTTAGTGAGGACACAGAAGACACTTGCACTGTCAGAATGATGTAATAGGGCACGAATGTAAGTGAGAATCAGGCCTGAGAACTGCAGCAAAATTGACTGTGGAAGACATTAGTAGTAAAGAATAGGCTTTCTCTTCTACTAGAAAACATTGCAATAAAAACAATCACAGGACATAAGGACAGTAGAAAAGGCCAGAGTGCCAATAGGATGTGAAGTCTTTGGATCTACACCCTCATCAGCACTTAGGCCTGTTCTTCTGCCCTTGAACTCTGTGAATGCTTTTATTCCAAGGTTTGTTTTTGAAGGGGGTAGCTCCCATAGCAACAGAAGGGTAGATGCAGGGCCCTGCTAAATGGAAGTGCTAAATAGCACATCACACAGAACCCAGAGGGAAAGGAAATAGATCCTGGGGCTTCTGACAGTCCTCAAGACCCATTAGCTCTTCAAGCATGCAGGAGTGCAGCTGTCTGCATAAGCAAAATATTGCTTCGCTATCTGACAGCCCCTTTGACTGAGTGTGGCCAGGGCAGGGTGTCTGCAATGGAACTGAGAGCAGTTCATCTCACACAATTGAACCAGGAGTACTACTAGCATGAAAAGCCCAGGAGTTCATTTCTGATAACCCCCAAGAGGTACCTTGCTACATCTTTGAAGCAGAGGATTGGACCAGCAAGACTAGCCCAGGAAGAGCCAGCACCCTGTGAGGTTTGCCCACCTAGCGTGCTGTGCCGTCTTACTCTCTTAAAGGTCATTGTACCAGTTTGATGTGTCATTACAACCTCAAGAAGAAGCCCCTGCAAGGGAGTGATGCCCTTTGTGGTTGGACCAATGGCTGCATTCACAGTCAGCGTCATCAGGAAACAATGCCTTGCTTCTGGGGTGGGATGCAAACCACTCATTTCTCACTGATGAGGACAACAGAGCTTTGAATGGACAACTATTTGATTCCCCAGCATAACTTCCTGAGCCCCTATGGAACAGCACAATCACCAAACCCACAGCTCCAGCCCTGCCCCCAGGGAGACAACTGGATACCTTCTGTACAGGGCAGAATTTTTATCCATGCCTCCATGTGGTCCTATATTTATCTACCTGTCCCCAAAGGATACACTGTGGTCCTGGCACTCTGTTTCAGCTTATCACTGCTCATTAAAATATGAAGGGACATGGAAAATGCTGGTTCTTTTACAGTCATATAGTGAGCAGCTCTGGCACTGTAAAAATTCAAGCACAGAGGCCAAAAGTAGATAAACTGCATACCTAACAGACAAAGCACAGATATGCAACAGAAACCTTGGGACCGCACATTAGGGCTGTACAAAGCTTTGGATTGTGATTCAGATTCAGAGACCAATTCAGAGGCCAAATCTACAAAGCTGAATTGAATTGCTAGAAGCTTTAGGCTTCGAGAAGGTTTCTAGCTTCGATTTGAAGCTTTTGAATTGAATTGGAAAAGATTCAGCAATTCGGAGATTCGGCCTTAGGGTATAATGGGGAATCAATGAAATAGCTATAACTTTGTTATCTTTTGCCTGATTCAGAGAAAACTTACAGGGATGGTAGCCTTTGCTGAAAGCATGAAGCCTGCCAAGTTGCACAGTGATAAGTGTAGGGGTTTCTGGGAAACTGCACCTTAAAGTCCTGAAAGTAAAACTCATGTCCATGTGTGTGTTAAGCCACAGTGAGGTAAAAACTGAAGGGACAGCAGATCTTGCTGAGGCCACAAATCCTGCCAAGTTTCAAGGAGATGGATACAGGGATTTCTGGGAAACTGCACCTTAAATTGCTGACAAGCAGAACTCATGACATAGATTCATAGATTTCTAGAGTCGGAAGGGGCTGGTAGACCGTTGTGCTGTAGGGGATGTTAAGTAACCCCAGCCCGATGCCTGTCCAATCTCCTCTTGAACAGGGGCCGGGAAAGCACCACCTCCCTTGGAAGCCCATTCCATATTTTGGCAACCCTTACCGTAAATAATTTCTTCCTTATGTCCAATCTAAATCTATTCTTCTTCAGTTTGTGGCCATTATTTCTGGTAACACTGAGGGGTGCCCTGGTAAACAGATTGTCTCCTATTTCCTGCTGATGCCCCCAATGAGTTTGTAGGCAGCCACAGGATTGTCTTTCAGCCTTTTCTTGTGGAGGCTGAAGCGATTCAGATCTCCCAGCCTGTCCACATAAGTTCTTACCTGCAGGCCCTCAACCATATGAGTAGCCCTTCTCTGAACCCTTTCAAAATTATCCACATCCCTCTTGAAGCGCAGTGCCTAAAACTGGATGCAGTACTCCATCTGCCGCCTCACCAATGCCGCATAGAGGGGAATTATCACTTCCCCAGACCTGCTCGTGATTCACCTCCTGATGCAAGAAAGAGTTAGACTTGCTTATTACCTCATCACACTGGTGACTCACATTCATTTTTGCATCAACCAGGACTCCAAAATTTATTTCTGTTGTTGTGGTACTCCCCCAGTCTATAGGTGACACTGTGTGTGTGTTACAGCACAAGGGGTTGAAAACTGCAGGCCTGTTAGGGCCTGCTGTGGCCACAAAGCCTGCCAGCTGTCAAGGAGATGGGTACAGGGGGAGTGTGGGTTCTGGGGCCTTGCACCTCTGGCCACAGGCAGGCAAAACTCATGACATGGGTGCTTGTGGTACTGTGTGTCTGTTCAGGTGCACCTTTCCTGGCGCTGGGGCCTCTGCACAACATGGCAGCGTGCCCCCATGAGGCCTCCTCCTCCTCTACAACCTGTATCTCGGTCCACTGCTGTAAACAAGAGCAGTTCAAAATAACTTAGCTGGCTCAAACCCATAGCACCAGAAGCATCAAAGAACTATCAGAGAGCCTTTCTTTTTATAAAGGAATTGACAGCAAGAAGTAAAGATGTTGTGTTCGATATATGTTACTTGTGGTGTGTGATGCCTTATCTTGTGTTTTTATGTTTATATGTTTATTATGAAAAAAACAAAATAGTTAGAAAAACATATCTTAGGAAGCTTTTGGGTTGAGAAACCCTTTGTCAGGCTGAGGAAGTACCTGCATTTGGTATGTCTTCTGGTCCTGGATGGATGGAATAGTAAAGAAGCTAGGGGCTGGCCTGGCAGGGAATGTAGGTAAGAAAGTCAGTCAATGAAAATGGAAATAAAGGCATTAGGGGATTAGGGACAGGCTGGAGGTGGGGGGTGGCAATGGAAGGGGGATGTAGCAGTGCAGGTAGATGTGCAGAGGTGCAGTTGCCCAGAAACCCCTGCACTTCTCTCCTTGAAAGCTTTCAGGCTTCTTGGCCTCAGCAGGGGCTACCATCCCTGCAGTTTTCACCTCACTGCACTTTCACACACACAGTGTCACCTATGTCATGAGTTTTGCTTGTCAGCAGTTTGAGGTGCAGTTTCCCAGAACCCCCTGCACCTATTCCTTGACACTTGACAGGCTTTATTGCCTCAGCAAGAGCTACCACCCCACAGTTTTCACCCCACACACATACACAACATGAGTTTTGCTTGTCAGCAGCTTGAAGTGCAGTTTCCCATGCACCTATTTCCTTGAAACTTGGCAAGCTTTGTGGCCTCAGGAGGGGCTACCATACCTGCAGTTTTCACCCCACCATGGCTTAACACACACACATATGGCATGAGTTTTGCTTTCAGGACTTTGAGGTGCAGTTACCCAGAAACTCCTGCACCTATGATCTTGAAGCTTAGTAGGCTTCATTCTCTCAGCAGCGGCTACCATCCCTGCAAGTTTCATATGAATCAGCCAAAAGACAACAGAGTTATCAATATTTCATTGATTCCCCATTATACTCTATGGCCAAATCTCCAAATCAGTTCTGAATCTTCCAAAACGATTCAGTCGAATCGAATCAGAAAAACAATTCAGATCTCTGAATTGAATAACTGGTGTCTGAATTGTCTGAATCTGAATCGACCAGTTCCCGATTTGCACAGGCCTACTGCACACCCCACCCATACCCTTGTATCTCTAGAAAGAGGTTCCATGTTAAGCCCTGCAAACAGGACAGTAATTGAGGGGCAAGGAGATAAGTATTTGAGCTCTGCAACTGTGCTGCATTTTAAAATGAATATTAGGCAGTGAAGGGAAGTGTGGTTTTGTGCCTACGCTCCTCATCTAATGTGCAGGAGCTTGGGCTTTAATACTGGTTTTTGTCATGTGACTTTAGGTGAAGCACAATCTCCTGGTGTCTCACTTGCGTCCAGCACAATGGACATGGTCTTGATAGGGATTTTCAGGCACTTCAGTAACAACAATAAACAATAATGCACCAATGCACCGTATGCATTGGGGGAGATTGTCTAGAGTGGCACAAGGGTTACAGCTAGGGAGGGAGATGAGTACTTTAAGAGAAGAATCATTTCCTAACGCAGAGATGCATGGGCTGTGCAATGGTCTCCCAAGGGAAGGGGCAAAACCTTCATTGCTTAGGACTGTTAAAAGTCAACTGGATGAAACACCAGAAAATATACATAAAGGCAAGGTAAATCTCACTTTTAACACCATTGCTAAAACACCCTATCAAAGGCTTTCTCCCATCACTGCCTCCTCATCCATCTGTTCAGATCATGTGGGTATGTGCATGAGGAGTGTGCTAGTGAAGCACTGGGAATGTGCTTGTTTTGGCTCTTCCCCTTTTCTGTTATTTATGGATAGAACAGTTTTAGCCTCTATGACCCTGCCCATTACTGCTATCTATGCAGAACGGTGATGTTTCCTCATCTTTAGAGCCTATCTCATAGTAAGCCAGAGCTGTGACCTGGAAGTTGAAGGAGCCCCTGAGAGCAGTGTAAATGAGAGTGAAAGGAATTTTCTACTGACTCTAATCAGAACCCTTCCATGAGTTGTACAGATAATTACTAGGCAGGAACCTCTGTGAATAAGTATATATTCTTCATGGCAGAAACAGAGTTAGTGTTCAGACCCACCTTGGAACCCCCCCCCCCACCAACAACACAGTTCAAACAGGTCCCACATTCTTGTTCAAACCTGCATCAATTAAAGATCTATCCCTCAGCTTTAATGTGCAGCAGAAAGTCAGCATAAACTATATGCTGCACATTAAAGCTGAGGGATAGATCATATATAGGCAGTCACAACCCAAAGTGTGTGGGTCCACTGTTTACTCAAACACTTTTACTGCCATGCTTTCCTGTTTCTTTTTCCTGTTTGTCTTTGTTGGTGTGTGCCAGAGGAATGTGACAGACTGACTCTTGAGCTGAGCACACGTATGTGTGAGTAGACTCAGGCTGAAAAGGAAATTGAAGGTGTTGTTACAACATTTGCACATGCTAACTCTATGGAATGTTATGCAGTATTAAAGAGAAAATGTGTTTTGAGCAGTCACACATTAAGGGTTAATATTATTTCTGACCTGCACAATTTGCTGCTAGAGGGCTGAAGAGCAGGAGTGCTGCTAGGACAGGGGCGGGCAATTATTTCAGGTGGAGGGCCACTTACCCAGTTTTGGGGTAGCCTTGCTCCTTGACAGGTGCCCCACCCCCTGGTCACTATCTTGGGACCAATGTCGCAAGGCCAGTGCCAGTGGGGCCCAGAGCAGGGCACAGCCTGGCAGGGGTCTATGGAGCCAGGCTGCGCTGCACCAGCAGGAAGAGGAGGGAGCTGGCCCAGCTCCACAGAGTCCCTGCCAGCCAGGACCCTGTACTCCTGCTGCTCTGCTCTGGGCCCCTCTGGTCCTGGCCCTGAGCACCCCCTCACTCCGAGTGCCCCCCCAGCTCCGTAGTACAGGCAGGGGGCAGTGTGCAGCCCTGACACTCTGCTCCATGGCAGGGAATGAGCTGGTGCAGGGCACGAAAAAAAGTGGCTCCTCCCCTGCCCCATGGACAGTGTTCCCTGCTGCAGTTGCTTGCAGCCCACACAGGGCTGTCCTGAGCAGGTACAGGTAGGGGCCAAGGTGGAGAGGCAGCAGATGTTTGCAGATGGCCCAGCCTGGGCTGGGGATATGGGGCTTTGGGTGGGGGTCAAAGGGCAGCAGGGCTGGGGGCAGGGGCTTTGGATGAGAGGCATAGGGCAGCAGGGCTGGGGGGCAGGGGTTTTGGGTGGGGAGCAAGGAGCACAAGCAAGGCATCCTGCCATGTACCCTCTGCCCTCATTTTGGTTTGAGCAGGCACAGACAGCTCCATGCAGGGGCGGGGAGGGGAGGGGAGGGAAATGAGGACAGTGCAATCCCAGCCCTGCTGGTTTCACCTTGGGCTCTCCTCAGCTAAGCATGTCCAATGTAGCTGCAATACTGTAGCTGCAACACCCACCACTGGTGTTGCCTCAGCTTACCTCAGTGCTTCTCAGCAATGCTGTTGCTGCTGCTCCCTGCCATGACTGCACTTAGCATGGTGGAGCTGGTGGCTCCCCTTCCCCCAGCACCCTCCTTCACTCTCCCATGTGCAAGTGCATCTTCCTGGCAGCCTGCAGGAGGATACACTAGGAAATGCTGGACAGAGCTGTAACAGCCACCACTGGGCAAGGGAGAGAAGTGGGGTGGTGGTATAGTGAGGGCTGCAGAAGGGGCTTCTCCCCTGCCCGTAATAGCTCCTTCCAAGGGCTCTTCAGGCTATTGCCTCCTCCTGAGTCTTTTGAAGGAGCCTGGAGCAGTAACTTAAAAAAGAAAACAAAATTTCAAACAATTCCTCAGCACAACTCCTGGCCTGCCAAGAAAAATGTCTCCATGTGCCACTAATTGGCACGTTTGCCAGGGGTTGCCTGTCTCTGATTTAGTATTTCCCAGGTAGTCAGGTGAGGGTTCAAGCCAAAGTGAAGTATATTTAGTAACCCAAAATTGAACCCTGTCCTTGTTGCTGCTGACAGGTACTCTGCAGGAAGGTTACACCTTGAGGCAGCAATAGCTGGCTGAGAAGCACTGAGGTAAGCTGAGGAAACACCAATGGTAGGTCTCACCTAGAGATGCCACCATATTAAAAAAAGTGAATGAGTGCATGGGTGCCATGATGCTGAAAAGGATGAGAATCACTGGGATAGTGTCCTTCCTGCTGGAGGAAGTTACTGAACACTAACTGTAGGTGGAGTTTCCAAAGCACTGGCTTAGCTCTGCTCGGTGCAAACTCATGCTGAGCTCTGTAGAGGCAGTTAGGACAGGGATTCTGAAAATTCCACTTCATAAATCTAGCAGCAAGCTGTGTGCTTGAGTATGGAGTGTATCAGCAGGAGAAGAGCCTGCACAGTGCCTAGAACACAGACTGGGAATTTCAGATGCAGCCACGTCTCTTGAAGTGAGACTTTTTGCCAAGGCACTATTCAGTGTAACCTAGGAAATAAATGAAAGGAAGAGTTTTTTCATGGAATAAATCATCTCTGAGTGACAGGTTCCTTAAGTATCTTTGCTGGAGACAGGATCAAGTTACTGGAGTTGCATTGTCCTCCCCTCTTCCAGGAAATGTCATGTGCCTGGTCGAGAGTTGCGTTGCTGGGAGAGTTGTGCAAGACAGCTGTGTCCCTGAGAACTGTGACTGATAAGGGACTAGTAATTTAATTCAGACTCCTTCATAGGGCCCACATATCAGGCTCTTTAGATAAATCCTCATTAGTGGGGTGGTAAATGCAAAGATAAGATGCTTATAATGACCTGAATGGCTCAAGTCCATAGTCCCAGCCACTGGTGGGAATATTTGAACGCTCATTGAGCACGGGCCAAGTTTCGGAGGACTGGAAAAGGGCCAATGTGGTCCCCATTTTCAAGAAGGGGAGGAAGTGACCCAGGCAACCACAGGCCAGTCTCACCTCCATCCTTGGCAAAAGCTTCGAAAAAATTATCAAGGCTCACATTTGAGAGAGCCTGGCAGGACAAATTATGCTGAGGGGAAACCAGCATGGGTTCGTAGCAGGCAGATTGTGCCTGACTAATCTAGTCTCTTTTTATGACCAGGTTATGAAACACCTGGACACAGGAGGAGGGGTGGATGTCGTATACTTAGACTTCAGGAAGGCCTTCGATACGGTA